>BMAC01000822.1:322596-364303 GCA_014905375.1 Phtheirospermum japonicum | reverse complement strand
TGTTTGGCTGATCGAGCACTCATCGAATTGCTACTACATTAGTAACCGTGTGATAATCTGCCAAACAGCTTATTGAGACCTCAGGTGAAACCAAACCAGCCCACAGCATCATCGTCAGCTTATTATTATTATTATTATTATTATTATTATTATTATTATTATTATTATTATTATTATTATTATTATTATTATTATTATTATTATTATTATTATTATTATTATTATTATTATTATCATTATCGTTATCGTTATCGTTATCATTATCGTTATCGTTATCGTTATCGTTATTATTATTTGCAAATCAGAAAAATTATAAAAACACCATTGAGCTTTATTATTTTCTAATTTTTTTTCTACCGGAAGTCTATCCATATATTAAGTGAAAAAAGAAAGTAATTCTACAATGGAGTTCACTTAAGAGTGGTTTACAACTTTGAAATTTAACCATAGAAATATGTTAGGAGGTAGCAATTGACTGATTGCAGCAAGTCAATATGTGGGAACATCTCTCACATAAGTTGCAGCAAGTCAACAAATTGTCCAACAAGTAATTTTCACCGATATTTTCCCCATCTGACACTTATCAGTTACATCCACTACCCCAAYTTTTAACTATAATCATAAGTTAGGGTTCCAGATCAGACAACCATGAGTTTTGATTCAGCCTCACCATTAATTTACCCTACTAATTTACCACTTATCAAAACCCTAGATAAATCAAACCATTAARTTTCCCAACTGTTTATACATTATTTAAACCATCCCCTAATTCTTTTTAATTTTTATTTTTTTTCTTGTAATTAGATCGAAATCATAAACCACGTGCTAGATATGTATTTACTAGCATTTATAAAAAAATGCATGAAGAGAAGTAAACCACACAGGACATTTTATATGTATTAAACAGCGATTGATCATACGAACCTCCACTGCTCCAAGAATAAGCCACGAGGCGAACCAGTTTGCCAAAGTCGCCACACTACCTGCTAGGCCTTTTATTTTAGGAGGAAGAATCTGAAATAATAACAATATATAAGTAACTGTGTCAAATAATATAAAAAAAAATGGGAAAAAATTGATGATATCAAAAGAAAAAAGAAAAAATGTGCTTTTTTTCCGTCCCTCACAGGAATTGCTCTTCATAATTAACTAGGAAATGTTCGCACTCAAATAGAAAATTGAAAAGACAAAAGTAAAAAGGAAAAAAGAACAAGAAAAATTAATGAAACTCTCAGATATTTAATCTGTTTGTAATTTCTAAGTGAATGAACTATCTATTCTTGGCCATCGAGTAAACCTGAACGATTGGAATGACTGATCACTAGAAAGTTTGGAAAAGCTGTTGCATTATTTTTAGATGAAACGAGACGCTAAATTTTAGAATGATGACACTGTATTATACAGCACTAGTTTTTTACGCAAGAGAACTTTTTTGTCGGCATTTTATAAAGAAAGTCAAAGCTACTCCACTCGAGTCAACGCCCATTCAAATGCTAACCATTTGGAACTTAGAATAGACTAAATAAACAAGGTTTCTTAGTCAAATTGAGAGACATACGGACTGTGCCAACTAATAATGCTCGAGATGTACTTACAGTGAAACAGATGTTTCGCAAGAGTCTCGTTGGGCATAAACTCAGCAACCAGTAACCTCTCGTCACCTTCACAGCAGCAGCCCAGTAAATTCGCCAATCTGTATTTACGGAGTTGACCCACGGCTTTGGCTTCTTCCTGAATTTTATCAAGCAATATTAAACCAAAATTTATATATATATATATATATATATATATAATATATATATATACACACACAAACACACACACTCAAGTAAAATATGTAATTAAAAAAAAAGAGTAAATATTATTCCGAGAAACTAAAGTTCATTGGCAGGTTATTAACTCAAGATTTTAATGATTCACAAAGTCATCAAGGGGCAAATTCTTTGATAAAAAGTAGTTTCATCATAGCCTTCTAAATCAACCATTAATGCTTGAAGCTCAGAAATCCAAATTATTTTTTCAGTTCAATTTATAGTCTAGTTTTTCTTCAACCGCCAATCAAATACCACCACAATAGAATGTCTTAGACTTAATTAGGGAAACCTATATTGGGATGTGCTATCAACAGTTGAATCGAACAGAGTGAAAGTAAAAGAAAACACAATTGAACTCAATTAAAAGAACAGCGTGAAAGAAAACGTTGAATCGAACACATCTTAAACTTCAAGTAAAAGAAAACATTGAATCGAACAGAGTGAAAGTACAGTCCGCTTCACTTACCTCTCTTTTAAATTGCGTCTTCTGCGTTGCTCAGTCCTCGAATGCTTCGAACGTGAGGGGTTTATTTTCTGATCACCACTTTTCGAAAGTTACGATTTCACGCCCTAACTTTGGACTATTACATCAATCCATACTTTTGAAAGCAAGCACCTACAGATTTAAGTAGATTTTTAATTAAAAACTGCATTTACTGGGACATATTATATATGACCTAATTAAAGGAAAATAGTGAGGGGACTGCATTTACTCAGAAAACAGACAGAAGTTGCAGATTTGAGCAAAGTTTTGCTACTTCAATTCAATAAAGAAACCCACAAAGACAACCAATCAAGATTAGGTGAAATAGAAACATAAAAGCTGAAAAGCAAAATCAATTTGACAGACTTCTAAAAATCCCCTCAAAACCTGGGTTAACTATATCCAATTTTCAATTGACTGCGAAGAGCTTACAAAGAAATTTTTTCCCTAGCCGGAGATTGAGTCTGGGACTGGACCCGCGAAGAGGAGCCCGTCTTGGTGAAGCCGGAGATTCGGTCTTCGCTGCTTTCAGAATCTAGGATGTGCAATTTTGGGGATAGGGCTAAGTGTGTGAAATTTGGGGTAAAATCGACGGGATAGGGCTAAGTGTTTTGCTGGCCGAAGAAGAGGAGGCCGTCGTGGTGTGGGACTGGAGCCGGAGATTGAGTCGTCGCCGTTTTCAGAGGCTGGGAAGTGCAAGGTGCTAAGTGTGAAGACGGGGAATGACGGGAAATGTTTTAAAAATCATGCCAAAAAAAAAATAATAATATATTTTACGGCGCTTTTTAAAAAGCGCCGTGTACACGTGCACCGAAAATAAAAAGTGTGAGTTTTTACGGCGGTTTTAAAATAACCGCCGTCGCATATTTCTGTTTTTACGGCGGTTATCTGATAACTGACGTTAAAATAAACTTGCCCCCTGTTTTACGGCGGTTTTGGAATAACTGCCGTAGTATTAGTCGAGTTTTTACGGCGTTTCATTGTAAACCGCCGTCGATAATAGGAAACCACGACATTTTTTGAGGAACCGCCGTTAAAATATAATATTAACGTCGGTTTTATGAAAACCGCCGTTAAAATATGGATTTGACGGTGGTTTTTCATAGAACCGCCGTTAAAAATATTTTAACGGCGGTTTTCCAGAACCGCCATTAATAAGCCGCCGTTAAATCCTATTTCTGTATTAGTGTACCAATGCCACATTCATTGCCTCTGTGAGTAAATTATTCTATTCTTCTGATCGTGTGAATCTTTTATTTAGTTTATCCTTCATCGGGTTTAATTTTGAAAAAAAACAAAAAGTCCATCTTTCAAAACCAAAAATACGCACTTAATATTTTTTTAAGAAAATACAAACCTCAATGGGTGTGTTTGTAATACCTTAAGGGGTTATTTGTTGAAAATTTTAAATTTTTATTTATATTTTGGTAATTAATTATTGTTATTATGTTTTTGATATGCCTGAGTTGACTAAATGTGGTATTTTTGATGAAGGATGCTGATGGAAATGTACCCTTGTTCTGGGGAACTGATGGTGAAGGCCGCCTTGTTCTTGCTAACGATGTTGATGTTGTGAAGCAAGGTTGTGGCAAATCTTTTGCTCCCATTCCAAAGGTATTATTGTCTTCCTTAGTTAATGTTGATGTTTTCTTTCCTTATGTGTAGCCCGGGTTAATGCCTATTTTTATTTTTGATAAAATATTGTTAATTGAAATAATGCGAGACATAACTTTTGTGGACATGATTTGTGAAATTGGGATTTTGATTTTTTTTGGGTGTATTTCTATTACACTATAGGATTTAGGACTATTTAATTTGAAAATCCTAATTAGCTGTAGTTAGTCGTTAGAAAGAAGTGGATGAAATTGAAATATTGATGAACTTGTTTAATTGACTTTGAACTTTTCATTGTCCTATATTAGGTATGGCGGTAAATGGATTTAAGGGCTTTGTGTTGAGGCCGTGAAAGATGAAATATTGCGTTGCCAAAAGCTTATAAGCCTTGACGAAGCCATGGCCCAACATTTGAGCTTCTGCAGTAAGTTTCGGGCCTTGGGCCCACCGCAAGATCCTACGGTGCATTTGATTCAGGTCATGAGACGGCTTTTGAGAAGGAGCTTGGAAAGCCCGAAATGTCTAAGGTCAATGTTAACATAAAGAGTTTGTTTTTATTATGTGTACGGTAAATGATTTACTATCATCCTCTAAAGCATTGAGTTTAGGACATCATTAGTTGATTTGGCATTGTAATTATGTTTTAGATGGTACATAAGAGATTATGTGGTTCATGTCTCTCATATTTTTAATAGAAAATCTGGTTTATTTTTACTGAGAGTATTGGAGCTTTTTATAATTGTATTTGTATTTAATTTGTATTTTCATTAATTTATTTTTTTGAATTTTTTTTACTACTTTCTAAAAGGTATTTTTAAGAACCGTCGTAAATTGTCTGTTATGGAAAACAGACTTTTTAGAAGGTATATTTCAAGAACCGTCGTAAAATCCAACGCCGTAAATTTTTAAAGCGGTTCTTAAACTGCCGTAAAAAGCATCACTTTCTATGGCGGTTCAAGAATAATCTCCGTAAAAAGCCCCACTTTCTACGGGGTTTTAGAAGAACCGCCGTAAAAATTTACGGCTGTGGATTTAAGGACGATTCTAAAACCTCCGTAAAAAGTCCATAAAAACCGCCTTTAATTCCTCTGTCTGCAGTAGTGAGTATTTCCATGTGATATATCTAAAACATATTCTTCTTCAATTTTGTATAATCAGCCAACATATGAGTGTTCCTCCAAGTAGTGTGCGGTTGGATGATGATGTACCCCACAATGATCCTCCAGTGTCCATTCTCCATTAACAGATAATTTTCTACCCCTCAAAAGAAATGGACAACCACACTTCTTTGTTCTTGTCTCTATCCCAGTGATTTTCTTTTTAACTTTCCCCACATCTTATTTTTCGACATTTTCCTCAAGTTGATTTTCTTGATATGATTTTTCATTAAATTCACGACATTGACCACTACATTCACATGCCAAAAATAAATGAGCTTCTTTCTTACCCAAACCACTATTTAACCTTCTAATTATTATTACCATGCCATGCTCGTTTCTCTCTAACGCACCCAATTACATAAATTGTCATAAGTGGAAAATTTCTCGTGCATTCTGAACACATGTGTAATCAGTAATCATATCCTCAATATATGAAAACTAGTAAGTAATAAAGCTTAAAATTTTAAAAACAATGGCATTCACCATTACAATTCAAAAATCTAAAAAAAATACAAAAAAAAAAATGAACTCCTCGGAATGTCGAGGTTTGAATTAGATTTCACACTTTTCTATGTTGGGTCGCAATTTTTGGAACAAAATCTTCAAAAAGAGAATACCAATTTCAACTAACTGTTGGTCGGTGAGGAAGGAAAATAAATTGTTGGATTACAATGTCACTCTCTCTGCTGCGTAGGGAAAGAAGACGAATTTTGGGATTACACTCACCTCTCTTTTTTGCACGCTAAATGCTTAAACCAACCTTAAAATGATTAGTTTTTAAATATATAAATTTGAGGTGCATTTAAGATATTAGTAGGTATATTTAGAACATAATTAAGGTTAGGGCAAAAATATTTTTTTAGTCCGGTAAGTGACCACTTTTTGATATTTAGTCCAGTTTTTGGTCACACTTGAAAATTAGTCCACTAAGTGGACTAAATGCTGATTTTTGGTCCAGTGACCGCTTAGAGCAGGTCATCTTTACCGGAAAAACCGAAAACTGAAGGTCACTGGACCAAAAATCAGCATTTAGTCCACTTAGTGGACTAATTTTTCAAGTGTGACCAAAAACTGGACTAAATATCAAAGAGTGGTCACTTACCGGACTAAAAATAAAATAATTTTACTTAGTTTAAAACTATTGATATGTGTGATGATAATAAGATAAACTATAATTAGATGTATAATGTAATATGCAAAAAACTATTTCATAATAAGATAAACTATAATTAGATTTATAATGTAATCGGCAAAAAACTATTTCATATATCATCTCCTTCAACCCTCCACCACCACTCCAACTCTTCCATTAGCGTCACCCATCACACCGCCGTCACCACCGCCATAGGTGTCGTCATTGTGCCAACTCCAAACAACAAGAAGAAAAAATGTTGGTGGGTGGTGAAAGGTAATGACGGATCTAGGCGGTAAAAGATAAAAATAAATGCAAAATAATGGTGTTCGTCTCTAATTTCTCGAACAAAACTCATGTGTTCGAACATTTTGATAAATAAGCAATAGAATAAAAAACCTACAAGTTATAAATAAGTAATAAAATAAAATAAAAATCTACAATCTAAAATTAAAAATAAAAATAAATAGGAATTTTTTCTCCCAGATTTTTTATTTTTATTTTTACCTATATCATATTTTTTTGGACAATTACCTCCTTATTACAATTACTCGCCAAAAACCTAAAATTCTTTTTTTAGTCCGGTAAATGACCACTCTTTGACTTTTAATCCGATTTTGGATCACACTTTAAAATTAGTCCACTAAGGGAACTAAATGCTGATTTTTGGTCCAGTGACCTGCTATAGGCGGTCACTGGACCAAAAATCAGCAATTAGTCCATTTAGTGGACTAATTTTCAAATGTGACCAAAAAACGGACTAAATATCAAAGAGTGATCACTTACCGGACTAAAAAAATATTTTTGCCTTAGGGTTAGTAAGGACATAATAGTCATTTAAATTTTGGTTATTATTATAATTAATAAGCGACTAGTGCATTTAGAAGAAAATGATTCATAAGTGATACAACATCAAATATTCACGTCGGCAACATCCATGTATTTATGAGGATTCTTGGTTAAGCGACCTCATTTCTTAGAAGGTACAACCCTTCTAGGGGTGGAGCGAGCTGTTTTAGAGGGTAGCGACCTGACGCATAGGACTGGAGAGCTCTTATGCGAGGTAGAGAGATCTTATAATCTAAGTACTATTATGCCAGCTTGGCCTTGAGTGGTAGCTCGGCGTTGAGGGTTCGATCTCATGATTTATGGGCTTTTGTTAGGATATTATGGCCTATTTTATGGGGTCCCAGTGGACAAAATCTATGGAGAGGCCTATCGACCTATAGTTATTATGGTAATTTATCAAGAGTGCTATTATTCATGGGAATTTAGCATAAAGGAGGAATGTTAATTCTAAGTCCGTCGCTATTTATGGTATTACAATTGTAATAGGAAAGGGGAACTCTATATTTAAAATACTTCTCTTATTATAAAAAGAGGACTCAAGGCTCACTTTTCTCTCTAAGTGGATTTCATATCCTACGTTTTAATCTCACACATCTTTTTGAGCTCTCGCATCTCTCTCAAAAATACTCTCTAACTTAAGCATCGGAGGGCCTATGCCGGAGCCGTCCACCGCCTTAGATTGGGTGCTGTTTTGCGGGTCAAGTCGCCCGGATCCTTCTGGAGGTTTGATCAGGTAGCTGCTCATATTTTTGAAGTTAATCAGGTCGCTGACTTCGTGTTAAGGTTAGTACTTATATTCTTGAAATACCAATATTTTTGGTCGCATCAAGTGGCGCCGTCTGTGGGAAAGACGGACATTGAGTCCTTGAGCGAAAGACGTGAGATTTATTTGTAAAAAAAAAAAAGAAAATAAGAATTATGAAGGGAAGATGGGTCACACCTCGAAAAAAGAAAATAAGAATTAAGAAAGTAAGAAAAAATATGGAAACATAGGGAACTAGCCAACACCACCACAAGGAGACACTGTGCACCAAACAACGACCATACCACTATCCTCGCTAGGAAAACATAAGACAAAAATACCAGAAAAAGAACAAAAGAAATAAAACCCAAAAATAATCAGACAAAAGGCTATCTAAACAGGGACAAGGGAATGGAACGAGTTGCCAAATAACAAACCTTGTTATGTTGACAAGGGGCTCCATGAAGGCTTGATGTGATTAATATCCCCGGACAAAAGAGAAAATATGGATGAACTCCTAACAAGCAAAGTGAAAGAGCAAGAGAATTGAAAGGAAAAGGGCGGTTGGAAGGACGATGAGTACATACCACATGACTTAATTGATGAGAAAAGATGGAGAATAAAATCCTCACCATGGAAGCCGAGTGCCTACCTACTTAATAGCAGACAAAGATATCCAACAAACTACACATCATCATCTGACGATGGTCATGTCAAAGATCACCTACGAATAGATGGAGGATCATGTGGTCATAAGCAACGAACCCAGCGATATGAACCAGAGCATGATAATAAGGATGGGCGAGTCACGGGGGAAGGGTCAAAATGAAGATCTCACAAACGTCGAGGTTGGCATTACGAAGAGGAGGAAGATAGTGAGAGTGAGGAACCATTCATGGATTATAGACCAAGAAAGAAATCTTACAAACGCCGATGTCGGCGTTACGAAAAGGAGGAGGATGATGATATGGGACCAGGTACCCAAACGATTAGGGAAATACAGGCAGCACTGCTAACTTTTCAAAGACAGGTCGCTGGGTTAGGACCTATGGGGCATCCTTTTTGAGACAGGTCGCTGGGTCAGGACCTATGGGGCATCCTTGTCTGACACTACACGACACTTAAAAGGTTTTGAAAATGAGGCGGTGTTAAGGCAATTCACAGATGCTACGGCATGGCAAGACTTTTTATCCACACTCCGAGGAATAGCATATGAATGGTTTCACCAACTACCATCATGAAAATTACATGCTTTCAAGTCCTGAAGGCAGCCTTTTTAAAGTGCTTCTCTAGAGTAAAGATACACATAAGGACCGCAAAATCATTATTCGTGATGGTACAACGACCTTGGGAAAGTCTGAAAAATCATGTCAATCACTTTACAAAGGCCACGATACAGGTACCCACTGCCCTTGATGAGATGAAGGATGGGGCACTACAATAAGGATCGAGGAGGGAGGATTTACGTAAATCTTTGGCCAAAAAACCTGCATGAACATATGAGGAAGTCTTGGATAGGTGCGACAAATATAATAAGGTGGGTGAGACAGAAGAGTTTAGATTGCGTTTTGGAGGAGAGGTCGTGGAATCGGAAAATATTATCCCTAAAAGATCAGAGTCTGGGAGAGAACCAAAGCCATCTTTTTGAGGACTCTTAACTATGGGAACAAGTGAATAAATGGCAACCAGAGCTGATAAGAGAGATTGGAAAGAAGAAGGTTTCAACCTTTAGCGTATCCAATTGCAAGGGTGTTTACAATCATGGAGCGAGAACACTATCATGTGTCCTGAAAGTTATATGCAACCTCCCACTAATCAGAAATCTGAGTTCTTTTGTAGGTTCCACAGTAATAATGAACACTCAACATAGCGTTGTAGGCACTTGCGAAATGAAATTGAAAGGCTTATTAAGGTTGGACACCTGAAGGAATTTATATACAGAGATAGAGAGCCATGAGAAATAGTATAGCCACTACTCCCACCACCTCCGGAGGGCCCGACACCAAACCATACAGGGAAACAATCATAACAAGGAGGTCAAATGTGAAGCGAACAAGGAAGACCAGGACATAAAGGAAGGATAAACATGATTTCAGGGGGCCCCACAGATGGGGACACAAATAATGTAAGGAAAATACAAGCAAAGGTAGCCCGACCTGGGCCATGTGTTGTCGCTGTCATTAATGACGACCTCCCATATCAAGACCAGTAATCTCGTTTGGCCCTGATGAACGGCGCACATGTTATTACAAAAGGCGTGCTGGTACTCCTGGTGATTTTGGGCAAAGGGGAATTGAGAGTGAAGAAGGATTGGAAATTCTTAATTGTCAAATGGAACTCGGCGTATAATGCAATATTGGGGCAACCTTCTATTATCACATTCCAAGAAATCACCCATACTTACCACATGAGTATCAAATATCCGTTAGGAGATAAGGTAGGGGAAGTTATATCAGACCAATAGGTCGCCAGATTGTGTTACCAGATGACGGTCAAAAAAGGTATGAGTGATAATAAATGAGAAAGGGTGGGAGATGTGCAGGAAGGAATACTTAGCTCTTAAAAGATGAGAGAGAAGGATGGGAGATGTCTCACAACACCATTTGAATGCTGATCCAGAGGCGCAATTTGTTCGGCAGAAAATAAGACACTTTGGGGCAGAGCTAAACAAGGTAATTGAGGAAGAAGTGCATAAATTGTTAAAGGCAGGGCATATTTGGGAGATACAATTTCCAGAATACTTATCTAATTTTGTGATGTTGCCAAAACCTGATCAAAAGTGGAGGATTCACGATCTAAACAAGGCATGCCTAAAGGATCATTACCCACTACTGTGCATTGATCAATAAGTTGATTCGACTTTAGGCTGCGAGCTGTTAAGAATGATGGATGCATCACAGGTGTACCATCAAACCCCTTTGGAGAAATAAGATCAACCCAAGGTAAGCTTTGTCAACTCCACATGTAATTATTTCTTTGTGTCTATGCCGTTGGGGTTGAAGAATTAAGGGGCGACCTATCAAAGACTGGTGGACAAAATGTTCAAAGAACTATTAGGGTCTACCATGGAGGTTTATGTAGACGACATGCTGGTAAAGAGAAAAAGGGCAGAATCACACATGCAAGACCTACGAAAGACCTTTGTCATCATAAGGCAATATGGCATGCGACTCAATCCAAAGAAGTGTGCGTTTGAAGTGATATCTGGAAAGTTTTTGGGATATATGGGGATGGAGCGGGGTATTGAAGTAAACTTGGAGAAAGTGCGAGCTGTTATAGAGATGCCACATCCACGAATAGTACGCGACGTGTAGGTATTAACTGGTCGAATTGCAGGGCTTAGACATTTTATTTCCAGGTCGGCAGAGACGGGCGTGCCCTTCTTAAGGATGCTCAGGAAAGGGTCCAATTTTGAATGGACATAGGAGGTCGCATAAGCTTTTGATAAATTTAAAGAATACTTACCACTGTTGACCAACCCAATGTCGGCCGAGGTGTTATAAATCGGTTGGAGAGGTCTCAGTAAGTTCAGTACTCATTAGGGAGGATGTAGGCGTGTAGAAGCCCATCTACTACTTAAGTAGGATGTTGAGGGGAGCTGAGATGAATTACTCAGATTTGGATAAAAGAGGATTTTCATTGATCTATACAGCAATGAAGATTCACCCTTATTTTCTGGGCCACAAGGTTAAGGTACGCACAAACCTATCTCTCAAATAGGTTTTAAATAATCCAAATGTGTCAGGAAGGTTGGTGAAGTGGGAAGTAGAGCTCAGTGAATATGATGTGGTGTACGAGCCTAGAACGCAAATCAAGGTGCAGGTGTTGTCAGATTTTTTACAAGAGATGGTGCGACCTACCGAACTGGAAGGTGCCTAGAACGCATTGATACAGATAGATCGACTATGCCATCAGGAGCTGGGCTTGGAATTCTCTTGACTAGCCCAGAAGGAGAAAACCTAGATTTTGCGATGAGGTTGGGGTTTAAGGCCACCAATAATAAAGCAGTGCAAGGCACTGTTACAATGCATAAAGATGGCGAGCGAACTGTGAGCAAGGAAAATCAAGGCGTACACAGACTTACAATTGGTAGCTAGCCAGTAAGATGGGTCTTTTAAAGCAAGGGAAGAATGTATGCAGGAATATTTGAAAAAGCTAAAGGAGGGTATGATGCAGTTTGTGGAGTTTAAGCTTGAACACTTATCACGAGCCGAGAACGTTCATGTTGATTAGCTCACCAAGATGGCTGGAACATTAGGTACTTGTGATACAAGAAAAGTCACATTAATAGAACTAAGTCATAGAAGTGTAGAGAAGGGGAAGGAAGATATGAAGATTGATATAAAGGAGGATTGGCGAACACCAATTCCGGGGACCCTCGATAAGGTGATCGCAGGAGATGCACAACTATCGAAGGAGGCCAGGGCATCAACATGATTTTGTTTGATGAATGGATATTTGTATAAGAGGTCGCGCTTCGGCCCCTACCTAAGATGTTTGGCGAAGGAAGAAGGGTTAGAAGTGCTATGAGAGATACATGAGAGCTACTGCGGCGATCATGCTAAAAGTAGGGCACTGGTAGGAATAATCTTGCGAGGAGGTTTCTTTTGGCCAGGGATGAATAGTATGGTGGGAGAACTCGTTATGACCTACAGGAAATGTCAGATGCACGCGCCTGTTATCCATGTACCCACGGAAGATATGATGGTGATGAGCTCGCCTTTCCCTTTTGCGTAACGTGGAATTGATATAGTGGCGCCCTTTCCGAGAACACCCGACTATAAACAATACTTGGTGGTCACGTTGGACTACTTCACAAAGTGGTTAGAGGTCGAGCCTGTGATGGGCATAGGCGAGCAAGATATCGTTGATTTTATTTTGAACAGTATTTTTTGCAAGTATGGCATTCTGCGAGTGCTGGTCTCAGACAATGGAACCTAATTTAATGGGCAGATGATTCAGGAATAGTGCAAGCAAATGGGGATGAAGCAACGATATGACTCTGTGGCACATCCCCAAGCTAACGGACATGCCAAAGTCACTAATCATATTATTGTGCAGGGAATAAAATTTCTACTGGAAAAAGCTGGGGGACTTTGGCATGAAGCTCTCGCATCTGTCTTATGTGCTTATCAAACAGCCCCGCGAACTACCACAGTTGAATCACCTTTTGGCCTTGTTTACGGCATGAAAGTTGTTATCCTGATAGAAATAGTTGGAGGATCCCAACAACCATCGACTTTCAATGTGGAGCAAAATGAATGACTAGCTAGGGGGGCCATCGAAACAATTGATGAGATATGTGACAAGGCTGTAGCGAAAGTGGAAAGATACAAATAAAAAATTCAAGAGGCCTTTAATAAAGAGGTAAATTGAAGATACTTCTAGGTCAGTGACCTCTTCTGGAAGTGGGCTGACGCGATCTACACCACAAGGAAGTTGGATCCAAACTGGATATGACTATTCAAAGTCATCAAAGTATTACAAGGGGGAGCATATGTGCTTGAAGATGAAAAAGGGAAAGCTTTACCAAGAAGCTGGAATATATCTGTCATTTGAAGAAGTATCATGCCTAGCTCTCCGGACAATGGGATAATAATCTTTACACTTCTATCTATACTTACTTAAATTATGGCCCGACGCTCCTTAAGGTTGGTGATGGACTCATACTCTTGTTGCACTTTTTACCCACTACAGGGTGATATCTACCAATAATGAATAAAGGGTTTCTTATGGCACTCATGGATTTCTATAGTTTATGAATATGGTGAAATCTCAATGCATTTTCCAGGTCGGCAATAGGAATTACGGATGGGTTTTTGTGTGGGAACATGTTTGATTTACATGTTCTCACATGTCCTTGAATATGTTTGATTTACATATTCTGGGATATTTTGGGAGGATACATGTTTGACTTACATGTTTCTTCTCAGTTTTTGTGTTTAATTTACATGTATTGTATCTAGTCTTATGTGCTCTATTTAGTTTTATCTGATGTTGGTCTTATATGATGCTGGTTTTGTGTGGTTTGCTCTGTGTGAATTATTTGGTCCTATGTGGTTTTATGTTTTATGTGGAAACATTTATGATTTAAATGTTCTGCGTATCCTTGAATATATTTGATTTACATATTTTGGGATATTTTGGAAGGAAGATATGTTTGATTTACATATTTTCTTTCAATATATGAACATGTTTGATTTACATGTTACTTAAGCATGTTTGATTTACATGTTGCTTTTGTGACCTTCATATGTTCAAGTTTGATCTCTCGGTGTATAATTTATCTTGGAACCTTGGTGATAGGTTTATACTTAAAACACTTAGGGGACAAAGTAGAATCTTGGTTCTCTCTGGTTTACTCTCATTATGATTCGTCGACCTAAATTTTCTTTGTTCACATTGTTCATGGTCGAAGTATGGTTTGCTCATTATTCTGGGATATTTTTCTATAACCATCTTATGGCAGGTTGTGTTATTATAAGGAAGGTCGTGCACCTCAAACAACAGAAAAATACAAAGTCATGATTGTTCATACATAACCATTTGAAACCGGCTAAAAATAAAGTTACAGAAGATTCAGAATGATTAAGCAGTATTACAATCAAGCACTAGGTCATCAATGGGGGCCTCTAGCTTGGAAATGAGTTTTGCTTTCCGAGTCGCCTCACCCTTGCATGTGGTCAACCAGGCCGCATTCACAGGCTGATTGTGGTCACCTCGCCAAGAGGAGAAGGGAGGGAGCGAATCGGTTATAGCCTTCGCATCAGGTTCAAAGATGATGTTGGCCGCGGTGAGCTGCGCCTTGACTCGTTTTATGCTAAGTTCGAACCATTCTTGTGCTCCTCTCCTTATCTTGCCCTGAAAATGTGTTGTGCTCTGATACACTCTCAGCAGCTCGGTTATGTAAGCATCTATGAATTTCCTGCCTTCCTCACTCCTTAAGAATGTGTGTCAACCTTTAGAAACACCTTGCTCGTGATCTATGCAACCAACTTTGCATATTTGTATTTCCTTCTCCTGCAGCATCCCTTCTAGTTTAAGTATCTGACTCCCTAATTGTGCAGCTTCATCCTTCAAGGTTTCCACTTGGCTCTTCTAGATATTTAGCTCTTCCTCCCGAGCGGTTAGTTGGCGATGTTCTTTACCCATCTCTCCTTGTGTTAAAGAAAGTTGTTATGTTTGCTTCTCAGCCTGAGCTGTCAGCTCGTCGCATGTTTTCAGTAAGTCAATCTCGGGAGTCACTGCTAGTAATTGGCTGGATAGGGAAGTCACCAGGGAATCCAGCTATAACATGGGGAATAATAAAACAGGCATTATAAGTCAAATATGAACTGTACTATGATATAAATATATTAAGTTACCTGGGTCACTATTCGTTTTTGAAGAAGTGGCTTAATCTTGCCGACTTTCTTACATTGAGCCACGCTTTTCTCCAAGTCTTGGGAGCTAGAAGCAGATGCCCTTTGGAGACAGCGACGTTTGGGGCTAGAGAAGTGCATTTGTACTGGAGTTCACTCATTCGATATACTCTTTCCCTTTCCCTTATTCTACATATCTCGCAGTGGTGCCAGGGTTTCAGAGCAAGCTCGCTCTTCTTACTCATCTCTTGCAGCCATGGCGCACTCTATCTCCTCTTCCACGCAAATAAAATGAGCACGAGGTGTTGATGTCACAACTGGGATTGGATCTGGTCAGATGATAGTTACTCCTTCCGAGCTCAATGATTGACAGCTCGCAATGATATTTCTTGCATAATAAAGGAGGTTTATTAGTCTACTTTTATATGAGGATGGAATTAGGAAAACTGGAAATATCTTAAAATAGACCTACCGATTTCAGATCTTGTTAAATGCATAGGTCGGGAGCTAAGATGATTATGTGATTAAAATGAGGTTTTGTTGGGTCAGTTTGGAGAATGTAAGGGTAAACTACTTTGGTAGACACTGGAAGATTAAGAGTTTCTATAAACTTTTCAAGGATACTCTGGTCAGGGAGCATCCAATGATTTTGCGCGAGTACCCTAGTAGCTCGCGGAAGTGGAGGAAGGTCAGCGTGAGCCGATGGAGGCACTATGGTTATTTGGTTAGTTAGAAAATATTTGGGTTAAGAGGTTTAAGGCATTTCAGGTTTTATTAGAGGGATGTCTTTAAGAATTTATTCAGTTAAGGCTCTAGTCTGAGCCTCAAGTTTGGAATAAGGGATTTCTCCCTCTTGTTCATCAACGAGAGTAGGTGGAAGCCTAGGTGCTCTTCCTTTTATACTAGGTAGCTGAAGAGGGATTTCGGTCGATTCAGTATCAGAGAGTAAGTCCTGTTTGAAAGGTTATGATTTTGGGGAATGGAGGAAGATGGTGATGTGTTAATCGTCAATTCATGGGGAGGGACAGAAATAGAAAAATTATACTCAGCAAACACAGTAATCAATAGTACAGTAAAAATTAGAATAATTATTATCGGAATCATAGATTAGGGGGACTTACTCATCATCTTGATCGGTGATTTTGGTGCGGGGTGATGGTGGGTCGTGATTTTTTGCAGAAATCCGCAAGAAGTTTTTGCAGAAGAAAATGGAGTATTTTTGCCCTTGTTTTGCATAAATGGGGATGAATAAAGGACAAAGGTTATTTTTGTGTATTGGGCGGCGGAAAGCTAAAAGGACGGAAAGGTTTTTCGAAAGGCGGGAAAGTCGGTAGGGTTTTATTGTGGGCCTTTCATTTTTGGGCCCACTGGATTAAATAAATTACAAGGAAACGGGCTACTGACACGTGTCTGACATGGTGAAAAGATGGATTTAATGATCTTAATCGAGACGTGATGGCAAAGGGTACCGTGTATTTCAAAAAGCATGATTGTTTGACTTCTAAAGTTAACCGATGATTACATTCTACTTGGCTTCCTACCTCAACCAACCAGAATGTGGGGGACTAGTTGATACAATATCAAATATTTACATCGGCAACATGCAGGTATTTGTGAGTATTTTTGGTAAAGCGACCTCATTTCTTAGAAGGTGCAATCTTTCTAGGGGATGGGCGAGCTGTTTTGGAGGGTAGCGACGTGACGTAGGATTGGCGAGCTCTTATAGCGAGCTCTTATAATCTAAGTACTATTATGCCAGCTCAGCGTTGAGTGGTAGCTCGGCGTTGAGGGCTGGATCTCATGATTTCTTGGCTTATGTTGGGCTAATATGGGCTATTTTATGGGTTCCCGGCGGACTAAGTCAATGGATAGTCTTATCGGCCTATGACTATTATGGAGATTTAGCGAGAGTGCAATTATTCATGGGAACTTAGCATACAAGAGGAATTCTAATTCTAAGTTGGTCGCTATTTATGGTATTAGTGTTATAATAGGAAAGGGGAACCTTAGATGGGGAATACTTCTATTATTATTAAAAGAGGACTTAGACCTCACTTTTCTCTCTAAGTTGATTTCATATCCTACGTTTTAATCTCACACATCTTTTTGAGCTCTCGCATCTCTCTCAAAAACACTCTCTAAGTTAAGCATCAGAGGGCCTACACCGGGATCGTGCACCACCTTGGCTTGGGTGCTGTTTTGCGGGTCAGGATGGAGGTTTGACCAGTTCACTGCTCATATTTTTTAAGTTAATCAGGTCGCTGACTTCGTGTTAAGGTCAATACTTTCTATTATTGAAGCACCAATCTTTTTGGTCGCAACAATAAGAACTCTCATTTCACAATGTTTGCTAAAAATTATAGATTTTTGTAGCGACCATGATTAGTACTAAAAAGTATTAATGAAGGGATAATAATACTCGACATTACTCTGATAAAAATGGGTATTATATGGCCCTCGTAAAGTGGCTTAATGGAACACGACACACTCTTCAGACTAAAGATCTCAAATTTAAATCTCATCATCTACACCAACTATATCACTTTGTATCTAATGCAATTTCCCACCGTTTGTAAGCTATATCATTTAACTTGGGAGAATTCCAGTGAGAACTCGAATAATAGTGATTGAAGATTTTCCATATTTGGTAAATAGTGGAGGATTTCTTATTATTTTTTGTTTAATAAAAAAGGATAAAATATATGGTAGTAGAAAAAAGATGTAAAATTATTTTAGGAGAGTTTCGAGATTTCTCAACTTCTCAACTTCTCAACTTCTTGCTTATGGAAGTATTCTAAATTGGACTCGTGCTTAGGCTCTAAATTTCATGGAGAATAAATTTATCATATCTCGATAGGAATTTATAATCGGGGTTTCAGAACCCGCTATCCATCTGGAAAGATAGAAGAAATTCCACAAGGGATAATAGGAGAACCTATCTACAAGACAGGCCTAAATAATCAATTAGATGAAAATAAAAGGGATAATAACCCAACTGTGATCGCAGCAAGAAAAAAGAAAGGATAAATGAAAAGCGAAAAAGATCCGGCACATACGAATGGTTTCTTTCATGCTCCACTGAGTGCAGTGGACTTGGTCCCCATAATTGTTGACACGTGCTCAAAATATTTATTACCAATCCAATTTGGTTATTGATCAATGGAAACCTATATTAGTTTTATTCAACACAAAAAATGGTATCAAATCTTAAGTTTATTATGAGCTTAATAAAAATCTATTATAATTATATAATCAATTTTTGGTGAAAAGATCTATTTTCGAAAATGGATCCTAACAAATGTTTGAGATGTATTCATTTCAGGACATATTTCAAAATATTGGAGATATACGACTTAAAACATCAAGAGAAATAACATATTGGAACAACTGGTATATTGAACAAGCCCTTATAAGAGTCAACATGGAAACCTTGAGACAATGTAAGAAAAAAAAGGTGTATCACATTTGCGTAAATCAGATGCTAAAAATGGATCTGATAAATCATAGGGGTGTAGCTCATGAATCTCATCAATATATCAAACTTCACTGGAGTGATAGTAGACTCATCTAAGAATCTTAAAGATCTTAGAGAAATCAAAAAAATGGTACAAGACAGCGACCACCATCAATAATGTATCCAGGTGCAGATGAAATAGATACTTAAACTTCAAAAGAAACATGAGAAATCCTAGGTGATGTTTAAAAATGAGTCAAGGCACTCGAATCTAAGCCAAGTTCATTTAGAGGAAGACGACGTATAAATTTCGGTATGGAACCCCTTTTACATCAAAAAGGGAAACAAACCGAGGTTATACGACAACTAACGGAGGAAGAGAAAATTATGGATATCATTAAAGGAACTTCATTACATTCCAAGAAGTGATGGAAAAGATCAATATTGAAGATCTACATGACCTTGTCCAGTCCTTTGCAGGATTGGGTATTGTGGATCTAAATACGAACTCAGGAGAGTCTTCGGACTTAGTTCCAAGGAGTGCTCCCGAACCACCACCAACAAGTCTCAATCCAGGTGAAAGTACAGCTTCAGATGAATGATACCAGATGAACCAATGCCACATGTCGGGGATTTCACCATGGAAGGAGATCCTACCGACATAGTGGGCATCAGACAACATTCCCGAAGTCCCAATATTCTCAAAAAGCCATACGAGAAGTCCGAACTTGATCCTATACATTTGTAAGGATTAATATTGAATCTGGATATTCAATATTTTGAGAATCGAGAGATATTGATGGACATTTGGGCATCTACAATGCGAATTGCGGTCAGAACTCTTTTCCTTGAAAAGGAAGGGTTCATTTTACTCCTTCAAATGAGCCTTGAAGGATCTGAAATTTTTTATGGGATTTAATGGGATCATATAAAAAAGGGAGTTATATCTAAATAATCATTAAAACGGATAGTCTATAATATGGCCAAATTATTCAAAATCCATTATATCAGCATAGGATATTTCAAAGGTATGGAAGAGGAGAATTAGAAAAAATACCGATAAGCCCTCTATTGCCTCAAATTACGAGATATTTATCATTTAAACAAATACATCCAACTATTCACCGAGTGCCAGTGGAAAGCAACGATGGGGATGCGGCCCAATTAGTCTTTGTCAAAATACCAAGTCCTTGGAGAGAAATGTTAACACAAGAATACAAGACAACAACTAGTATGGATATAGTTGCTAGAATGATGTCATTTCTAAAACCCAAGTTACCAGAGTGGTGCCACAAGGAATCACTTCACAAGAACGACAAGATATTAAGAGGAATCAATAAATTTTTTCCTCTATATTTTGCGGAAAATAAAATCTCAATAATGGTTGGAGGTCATCGACAGGGACATAAGTGGAAGAAAGAAAGAAGCTACCCTTATACTCGGGGAAACAAGAGAAGGTTTCTAAGGAAACCAAGAAAGTTTTGTTCCAAATAAAAGGCCTAGAGATATAAATCAAGACAATGGATGGGGCCGAGCCAAAATCGGGGCTCGTTCTCAAGCCAAGGAAGAACTATCAGGACTCCAACAAAAAGAACTTTCAGAAAAGCTCACGCTAGAGCAAATGGAAGTTTTAAAGATTGAAATTGTTGGACATGTGGAGTGAGAGGGCATATTTCAACAAAGGCAAACACTTGTGTTATGCCAGATTAACGGGTTATGACCCGTTAGCCCATCTGACCCAATACTATTATATATTAGTTTTGGTACTGTGATGTATTGGTTTTTGTACTCGAAAGTATTAATTTTTCATGAATCCCTGACACGTGCTATGATGTATTTGTTTTTGTACTATGATGTATTTGTACAATGATGTATTTTTTTTTATTATAATGTATTGGTCTTTGCACTATAATGTATTGATATGAAAATTTGGACTAACGGATGATCCATTTGTCTAGCCTAACAAAAGTGTTGCCCTTCAACAAATTGCCTAAAAATTCAAGAAGAGTCCGAAAGTTCGAAACAACTCTAAAACTCGAAGAACGATCTTCTATCCAAACCTAGTATAGGTGTATCAATTTGAGGATATACCCTCAGAAGAAAGCATATATGAAGAAGAAATATACTCTAAAGATGGAAGTAAATAATATTCAAAATCAGAGTGAAGGAGAATTTCTTCAACATGTTATTAGAAAGTATATGTCAAGATTCATCTCTCATACAATTGTCTCTCATAAGACATTTATGAGAATAATGAAAAAAGATCTATAACTCCAAATGTATAAAGTATTTACAAAAGGAGAAATGGAAAAGACGATAGATACGTTGGGGTTAAGGAACAAAAAATGTCAAATTATCCACAAAATTTCGATGGGAGAATTCATACGAAACCACATCGAGATTCAACTAATCCCCTACAGAGAAATTTAGGAAATTAAGAGCGGACTCAAATTAGAAATGGCGAATACACTTTCATGGATCCATATGGGATCCATCAAAGTAATTATAAAATCTACCTTTAAAAGAGGGGTTGATTTACCATTTGACCTCGCTCTTTTTGACAAAAGAATCTCAAACATTAAAGATTCTTGTCTTGGAGCAATCACAGGAAATTATAAGCAGGAAAATTGGTATTCAATGTCTATCAAGGAATTATGAGTAATTTGGCAAATCGAGATTTTTGTAGTGTTCTTACCCTTCATCAAGATTTTAAGAGCTAGACCTGATGACAGAAGGGAACAGAACCTACTCAACTACATATAAGATATCTTATGCACTCTCAAATACTCATCAGTCAAAAACATTCTTTTTAAAGGAATTTAGAAATACCAAGGATCTTCGAGGATGTGGAAAAAACAGTCTTATGGGAGATCATGCAAACTTCAACAATTGGAGAAAATTGAGATGAGAATTCAAAATGGACTAGTCCTTACCAAAAGCAAGAGTCTCGTGATCGAACAAAGAAGAATGTATTTTCAACAAGACAAGATGATTAGTGGACCTCACAGGGAAGGTCAAATATAAATCCAAAGCATTTGAGCTCCTGATGTATTGAGAAATAATGGAGAGTTGAAGTGCCCAAAAGAATGGAGAGGAGTATAATGATATTCGATATACACATAAGTATAACATCTTTCCTTTTGCTGCTCTATCTCACTTAAACAACCTACCATAGGAAAGTATCAAGCGGTCCTTAAGATCATAGAAATTGAAATGGTGATTAAAGGACGTATAAGGAAAACCCCAGAGTAGCTAACTCTAGGGTTCGAGTTTCTATAGGAGCATAAACCTTATGAAAGATTGAAAGATGGAAAGGAGTTTATTGTGGGAAACAAGAGATACAGGATCAGATGAACAACAGTCCATTTTCCATATATACTCCTGTTGGAATAAAATATGAAAGATATCATGCAAATTATTTTGCAGCCTATATTGGTTCAGGCACATGAATTTGTACAGATAAACTAGAACTCTTCCCTAAGGAAATAGAAGAAGAATTATCCTCAGTGGCGGGGAGAGATTTCTCTAAAATGATTTTAATCCTTTAAAGAGAAATCAAGAAAGCGAAAATGATGATGGGAGGAGCAAATATACCCAACGGTACAAGGTAAAAACTGCTCCAATCTATTTCAACGATACATGAGCATATATTTTGTTAAGAAATAATTTTCTATAGACATTCAAAATATTTACACAAGAAAATTTGACTAGAAGACTTATTTTCACAACCCTATGTGATCATATGATTATAATCCAGCGATCACGAGAGGCATTCCAAAGAAAAATACCAATCAACTTTCGCAACAAGCGTGGTGATAAAGGCAAACTTTGACACCCGAGAATGCAGGATCAAAGATGGTATGAGGAAGTAATTATGAAATATGAATTGAGAGTCTAGGTGGCCAAAAAGAGGAAAGAATAAAATCTAAAACAATTAAAACCCTCAAAGACATCTTAGACACGAGCTCGCGGCTATAGACACCACCATTGAAGAACATATTTCATTAGAGGATATCCAAAGAAAGATTCAAAAGCATTTTAGTAAAGATCCTCTGGCTTGGTGGGAAGAACGAGTTAGTTAGATACAAGCCTATCCTGATTAATCAAGAAGATCGAGATGATATGCAACAAATACTTAAGGAACACATCAACCCAATGTTAATTGAAGCAGATGTCTCTCCATACAACAGTGCGGGGTTTTTTGTTCGAAACCACGGAGAAATAAAAATAGAAAAGCCAAGATAGTAATTAATTATATTGGAATTCATAATATATAGGAATTCAATTGATACTTAAGGAAGTTAGTAAGAATTTTTAATCAGAATAATATAAAACAGGAGAAGAATGCTGGTAAAATCATACCTCCTTCAGCCTCAAGGCTAGGGTATTTATAGTTATTCATGACGTGGGACCTTTCCGAGATTTCGGAAATGGAACCCGCGAATCTGGGGCCATTATTCACGCTGATCTGACCAGGAAGCTTCTCCCAAAGGCAAGACAGCTCTGGCTTTACGTTTCTCAAATTCCTTACCTGCTCTCCCTGGAATCTTATCCTAGGTTAAGTTATCAGATCAGGTCAGGGTAATACCTCCCAAGGCTTTTGGCTTGTTCTTCATCTCAGTCCCTCTCTCTTGATTTACTAAAAACCAGGTCAAGATCAATCCTTTCAAGCGTGATCTAAATTATACCCTTTTTCTTTATAGGCGCAGAATAGCAACTCAAGTCACTCCAACCAGAGCTATTCCTTTACACTTGTCCAGTTCAGGCGTTAATCAGGTTTGATCAATTCAAGTCGGACCAACTAGTCCCCCCCGCCCCCCTAAATTGGTTGGGATGAGCTTTGAGACCTAGGATTTTATCACAGGCAGTTGAGTTTCTCAACGCGTCTTTCCAAATTCCTCACTACTGTGCATGGATCCCGCTGAATCAGCTTCTCAAATCAAGTCGTATCCTTAAGGATGATCTATAACATCTGATATTCCGTTTTGATGGTTGGGATCTTTCACATGCATTTTCGGGTACGACGCCTCTGACACGCATTAAATGTGCGAACCCCATAAAATCTCTTTCACTTGTCAATAATTATTTTCAAACTTTATCCCTTTTCTGTTCCCTTCGCGGTTCATTTCTCACATTCATTCTTCATTGTCAAGCGTTTGTTTTCTCTCCAAGAATTCCAAGTTTTTCTTCTCCATCTAGGACCTTCTTATCGTTAAGAACCAGGTACTTTTTCGTTCTTTTTCTTTTCTCAATTTTTAGTTATATCTGCCTCGTTGCTTGCTTGTTAGCCAATTGAGGAGGGGATTGGGAGAGGGGTCCATCTTTTTTGAATACTGTATTGTAGCTTAAAGCAGGAAATCAAAGCTCAGAACTCATAACTGCAGTAACTCGTAGCTCAAATCTAGCTCAAATTCAGGCTCGGGCTCGAACTAGAAAGAACTTCCATCGCCTGTCCCTTCCTCTTCCTTCATCCTATCATCTTCCTTGACATCGTCGGATGCTGCCTCCGATGATCGTCGACCTTCACCACCTCCCGGGGGCAGTGCCGACAATATATCATCTACCATTAAGGACCGTACCCTCCGAGAAATTTGGTCACAGTTTCCAATTTCAAATGACTTTTTCTTTTCAAACKCCTCATCTAGCYAAAGGGCCTCTCAACCTCTTATGAATCATTTAACTTACTTCATCGACCAATTCTAGTTGGGATTGATCCTTCCGGTCCATCCATTRATCCTTTCCCTCTCCCYGATGTACRGAATTCCGGTACACCAGTTTGTACKAAATTCTTTCAGGATCATGATAGGGTTCCATTTGGTAGCCCAGTTTTCCGGCATTACACCTACCACCCAATTATTCTTTTCCTTTTTCCAGGCAAAAAGTTCATCTTCTGACTTCTTCTATCTGGCAGCTCTYGCCGGTGTCCGCTCCTTAACCGGAAAGCCCTCCTCCAACAAAGATTGGCGCGAGAAATTTTTCTTCATCCGCTGCTCYGGAGATTGGGWCTTTTCTCCCGTGAACATTAACACACTTCCCCACCAATCCTCATTATTCAGAGCTGACCTTCCTGCCCATCTAGAGAGAACCCTGCATACCCTAAACCATCGTGTTTTCAATCTGAATAAGCTTCTTTCTCCCAAAGTCCTGAGCTTCTTCAATTCCCAACAAGGGAACAGCCCTCTGCCTGATGAGACTGGTATATTCACAGAACTATAAAAATCCCATCCTTTGTTTTAACATTTACCAAATCTGGAAGTCTACTTTATTATCCTGTATTTTTATTTGTTTGACCTATTGCTCTCCCTTTAAGCAACGATGATGCAAAAAAAGATGGTTGCACTTTTTCAGGGAGCTACTCCTAAGACTGGAAAGAGCCCCCTCAGCGAATTATCCAGAGCTGAAACTTCTGGAGAGCCCACATCTCCTCCAAGACATGGGGTGGAAATCGAGCCCATAACGTCTTCTCGTATGGAAGGACCTGACATCTCATTCTAATTCTGATTCTCATACCGTGGACCTGACATCTCATTCTGATTCTGAAGAAGGGCCAGGGTTGGTTCCCCGGAAACAGGCCTGATCTGATAAGAAAGCTGCCCCGACTGGGACCAGGATATCCACGCCCAACCAGAGCTTCTTTCTTGGTTCATTTTTCCTAGAGTGTTCTGGGACTCTGGATGCTCAGTTCGTCAAGGGCCACTGTCCTTCTTCTGACAGGCAGGTCCTGGACAAAATGACAAATGCAGAGCTGATTGAGTCTTATTGCCCTGCTGAGGATAGGGTTAGCCTTTGATCCCTTTCCCTCTTATTATCTCCTCTTCCTTCTCCTTCCCTTATTCACTATTATTTTATTTATTATTATTATCATTTTTTTCCTTTTCTTAGGCTTTGGGCAAGAAGGAAGTTCTAATAACCCGAGCTGAGGGCTCCATGATGAACGCCAACCTGGCCAAGGGGCATGCAGATCTGAAGGAGAGAGGGCAGAGGCTATTGGCCCAGTTGAAGGAGCGGAATTCTGAGCTGAAGGAGGCTCAAGTAGAGTTGAAGAAGGCTCAAGCTGAGTTAAAGGTAGTGTCATTTATATATGTGTGTTCTTTCCTTATGCATTTCATTATGGCTTCTTCTTCTTCCTTACTCGAAGAAATTGATATGGTAAAGAGGAAAAACCTCTCGCTCTTTGCTGAGAATTTTTAACTTTCCGAAAAACTCTCCACTCTTCGCAAAATTTTTTCTCAAGTATGTAGGCTTTTGGATATGAAAAGGCATAAGAAATGCTATTACAAGCGCGAGTGGGCTGAGCTCCGCCAACTCAACCGCCAACTGGAGGAAGAGAAGGTTTATTTACTCAAATCAGTATGTCGGTGATTCGAGCTTTTGTGTTTGCCTATTTTGTAAATAATTGTCAGAAATTTAATAGCTCGCCCGCAAGAGAACGGGATCGCGTGTAGGTTGGCAAGCTTAACTCGAGTCGTCTCTCAAGGACTGACGTTCGGGATTTTTAATGTTTGTTTAATCACAATGTTTAACACGAGAACTTGTATAGATTTGGTTTTTGGAATTATAAACTACTAATAAATTCAAAAGCATCAACTAATTATGATTAACTAATTAATTTATTCTAAGCTTGAAACTAAATTATTTAAGAATTATTAATCTAGGATCTTTTTAAAGCAAATAAATTCTAAATTAATTATCTAGCATGCATGGAATACTACGAAATAAACTAAACATGTGATTCTCAAGAACAATAAGATCAATCTCAAAATTCTCAAGCAATAACATAGCAATAACCAATTATCAACTAATTATCAAAACTAAAGCAATAATTAAATTAATCTTGAACAAATCATCACCAAGCATGAACAAGAGAATAAACGCAATGAATAATTAATATTAAAAATTAAATTCTAAGGTTCGAACGCTCAGCGATTCAACGGTTCAAACGATTCGAAATAAATTAACGAAACTAGAAATTCAAACGAAATAATTAAACATAAATTATCTAGAATTAAACTAAGAATAACTAGAGTTTAGAGAACTTATTAAGTAGCTAAAGGTTGCTGAAATTGCTCTGAAAATCCAGGTTGTAGATGGTTGATCTTGGTCGAGAAATCGGAGCTTGAACGAACGTCTTCGTCTTGGTGCTTCGGGCCTTGAATCTTCGACTTAGATCTTTCAAATATGATGTAGGGTGTTGAAAATAGGTTTCTCAATCCTAGGTAAGTGTCTTGGGTCGTGGTTGTGTGTTTAAACAAAATATGAAGGGTTTATATAGTTATTTCATGACTTGGCGCACAAGAAACCCTAAAAATCACGATTTGGGCCGTCGCGTCGATCGACGTCGGTTCTGGCGTCGACTGACGTGAAACTGGTCGACGCTACAGAGACGTGAGCGGTCGTGACGCTAGGACCGGCGCGCGTCGATCGACGTCGGTTCTCGCGTCAACCGACGCGAACTGGTCGACGCTACAGAGACCGTGGCAGGCGCGTCGATCGACGTCAGTTCTCGCGTCAACCGACGTGAATGGTCGATAGTGTGCGCAGCTCTCGGCAGGCGTGCGTCGGGCGTGCGTCGGTCGACGCACCTTGGGTTGACGCTAATGAGAGTTGTGGTCGGCGAGACCTTTCTAGAATGGTTCCAAGAGGAAAACTGTTATAGAAAATGGTCGCGGCCCGTTTTCGCTGAAACTCCACTCGTACGCCCATCCTCGACTATCTTCAGGCCAAAATACCTCAAAATACCTGTAATAAACATTAAATTAATTAATTATAATTAAAATATGATAAAATAAGTTGGAGATAAGAAAATAAGAAAATATGCTCAATCTATCCAACTTATACCAAAAACAATTAGAAAAATAAACTAAAATACTAATAAAAATCAAGACAAATTCGTGCCAATCAACTACCCCACGCTTTATTGGTTTGCTCGTCCTCGAACAAACGATAGATTCAAAGTATAACAAGAAAGAAAATTAGCTCAAGCAATGAGTCTTGTTATGCTACATACATAATTTTGAAATTATAGATACAAGTAACGCAACGTCAAACACTCCACCCTTATTACATAGTCTTCTCCAAAAACAAAACCATGCATCCTCCCAAAAGGGTAATATATAGGGGTGTTCGCTCAAAGCACTCAAGTATCTTCTACATGGGACATGTATACACTCAAATCATGCAAATACATGCACAATAAATAAGAACAGAAAATCAATCTCTTTTCAATCGCAAATTAAGTTGTTGTCGAACTAAGAATCGAAAAAGGTCTTTTCGGGTTATAATGTAAGGTTCTTTGGACGGGTATGGAATATATAAGTCGTGTGGCTAACTCACGATCTAATGTGATCAATAACTCACCAAACCTATTCTAATCACAAAGCAATGCGCTTCACCTCGTTCAAAAATAAAAACCTCACTAAACACTCAAAACGTAGCCTTTAAACAAAGGCTATTTCTCAACTCGTAACTCTTCTACCGACTTTTTGCTTAAACCACTTAAACGCAATTGAAGCTTATAATGTGCTTCTTATTACAACTCATGCCTTTTGAACATTAGGCTTCATAAGAAAATAACAAAAAAACACAAGCCTTAATAAAGCGCATAGGCAATGACTAACACAATTCAACTAGACTCACCATCCTTCGTTTTCTTCTTTCTTTTCTTTTTTTTTTTTTTTATTTCCCCCTTATTATAATTTTTAATGGGGTCTTTTTTTTTTCTTTTTTTTTCGGATGGTGGTCTTTACTTACAAAATAATAAATTCCTAATAAAAATTTCCAAGACTCAAATAACCAATAAAAATACGAACTCCTTACCCCACGCTTTTAATGGGTTGTAGGGGTCGTCTTCAAAAACACTCATGGCTATAGGCATGGATTATTTGGCTATGATGGGGCTCATTCGGAATTTATAGTGGCTAATATATATGGATATGGCCGGAATAGGGTTTTATTTGTGCCTTATCGTCATTTTCAAAGTCAACTACACACAGCGGTTTCAAAGAGATATCAAATCAAAACTCATTCAAGTACATGCAATGATGATAATCACTCAGGCAACTTACAGGCTTTTTGCATGAAAAACTTTTGAATTGACGCTGCTTTTAAGGTTTTGCGAAATCAATTGCGTCCAAGTACCATTTTACAATATATATAATAATAATTTTGAAATTTATATGCACTTATGCACGCTCAAAAGACAAAAATCTCAAATCATACTTAGCTAACTTTGACAGGCAAGCCATACACACGAATAAATAGTATTTAACACTACAAACCCACGAAAATTTAAAAATTGCACAAATTTCAAACCTATAACTCAACCATCCCCCCCGTTAAAAACTTGGCAATCTCCTGATTGTCATAAAATAAATAAAAGTAAGGGAGATAAGAAAACATCCCTGAAATTCCGATAGTTGAGTCTTTCCAAAATGCTTGTGCAATAATCCTTCGTCCTGAACTCGTGATTGGAATTATCTTGAATTAAAAGCGATTGTAGTCCATTGTGTTGCGCACAAGTGCCTGGTGGCACATCGTGTGGAATTGAATCGGCCGGATTGCGGCGCATCGAAAGGTTGCCGGACTGCGGCTAAATTGGGTCGGATTGCGACCTCGATCGGCACAAATAAAATCGTAAAATCAAATTTTCTGCACACATTAACACACACATAAACGCACCACGACAATTGACACAATAAAAACAGAAATGAACTAAAAAAAATCGAAATAAAAATTAAAGAAAAACTAACGCTTGGGTTGTCTCCCAAGAAGCGCAACATTTTACGTCGCATGCTCGACGCGTTTCAATGAACTACTCGACTTGCGGTGGATCACCTAACTCCACCATGTCACTAGCTTGAAACTCCTTCTCAAATGTTTCGTTGGGGTCCATAATCGCAAGGTCCGCTCCAATGTCACAAACATCAATACCAAATAGCTCGGCTATCTCTTCCCAACTTAGAAAGTCATCATTGTCCTCGACTACCATATCGTCGAATACTGTTATGCTCTTAAGCTCTTGAACGCAAGCATCTATCGGGTCGACGAACGAACATTCTTCTTCTCCCATTAATGGCGCAGGGCAACTATTTATATCTTCAAAGAAAAACTAACCGTCTCTCCCAAAACTGACATGCTCATCCTCCCCTTATTCACATCAATCACCGCATGGGAGGTAGACAAAAACGGATGGCCTAGAAGAATAGTATGCCCCTTGTCCTCACTCGACATCTCTCCAACATCTAAAACTACAAAATCAATTGGTATTATTAATTCACCTACTTATACCAAAACGTCTTCTACAATTCCCAATGGTTGGCGAATTGAACGATCCGCTAATTGGAGGCGCATCCTTGTCGGCTTCAATGGTCCTAAATCAAATTACTTATAATGGGAATGCGGCATTAAGTTAATTCCTGTGCCAAGATCAAGCATTCCGCGCGCTTGTTGCCCATTCTCCAATGTAATATTGACACAAAAGCTTCCAGGGTCCTTCTCTTTCTTAGGCAGTGGTTGGTTGCATAACGCACTCACCTCCTTCATTAGACGAACGTACTGATTTGTCTCCGAACGCCTATGTCTTGTAGCAAGATCCTTGAAGAACTTCACATATGCCGGCATCATTTTGATCACATCCAAAAGAGGAAGGTTGATGTTGACGTTCTTCAGCAAGTTGTAAAGCTCCATGAACTTCTTATTTTCTTTTGCTGGTCGAAGACGYCTTGAAAATGGAACTTTTTCGACTATCGGCGAAGTGAGAGTCTTGTTTGTGAGCTTCCCCTTCAAAGACCCCAGAATGTAAGGGTCTGGTGTCTTATGCAATTGCTTGGAATCATCTCACTTTGGCGATGCTGGTGTTGGACTCTRCGTCATCTCTTCATCCCCTCCGTCATTTATCTCGYCTACATTATCGATCACTTTTCCACTGCGTAGGACTTTAATRGKTGAGGCTTGCTCRGTTTGACTCGGAAACTTGTCCTTTTACTTATTTGATCTCTCAATGTCAGTCGTCAATTGTCCTATCTTCCTATTAATCCTCTCCACACTCTTAGCAAGATCATGCACTARCCTAGAGAGACTGTCAATACTATTCACGTTTTTTGAGAGGTCGTCTATCTTTGCATTCACTTTTACAAGTCCCTCTCTATTAATGAGCGTCTCAGTCACTTGATTTTGTTGCCAAACCAACAATTGATCATTTGGTTTAACCGGATTTGACGTTTGCCCCTTCGTAGGCGGTGGTGATGAAGGAAGGTACCGTGGGTCTGTCTGTGGCTTCATTGGCGCATAATGTAGGTTCTCAGGACCCCACTTGAAAAAAGGAGAATCACGCTGTGCATGAAATTGGTTTGTGGGTTTCTGCCCATAATTGTTGTGTTGAAAATTTTGCACGGCGTTGACCTCTATGTCCGATTCTTTGTCAAAAGTCACCTAACACGCATTCGCTCCATGTCCAAATGCTCCACAAATTCCACATGTCTATTGTGAAGGTTGCGATTGTTGCTTCATCAACATGTTCGTCAATAACTCCACTTGCTTTGTAAGTTTATCGATCTTGTCATCCTCCGCTCGCGCAACTGAAACCTCATTCACTCTAAGTTTTCGAGGCCTTGAACTTGTTTGCCTCGACTTGTCACTTATTAATTCAAAAAGTTCTCGCGCTTCCTCCGCGGTTAACCCCCAAAAATCTACTGCTCGTGTTTCTACTTGTTGCTCGAAATTCGGCAATAATCCTTCATAAAAGTAATTGTTGACCATTTCGTCATTGTTACCATGGTGTGGACATGCATTTAGGAGCTCCTTAAAACGATCCCATGCCTCGTGAAACAATTAGCCATCCAATTTCTCGAAGTTTGAAATTTCCCTCCTCAACTTTGTCGTCGTTTGGGCTGAGTAAAATCTTCCCACAAATTTCTTGTAAACCATCCCCCAATTTGTTAGGGAGTTAGGTTTTAATTGATTAAACCATCGTTTTGCTTTATCTTTCAGGGTAATACGGGAGTATCTCATTCTAAGCTGTCCTTCACTGAGTCCTCGATCTTGAATCCCAGATAGTGCTTGTAAAATTCTCGAACGAACTCGAGTGGGTCTTCATTCGGCAAACCATAGAAAGAAGGTAGTCTATTGAAATCATCGGTCCTCAAGTTGTAGTTCCTAGCCGCTTGGCCTAAAACTATCGCTGAGCTATATGGTCGAATGGTTGGACATGCGAGATCACCTTATTTTCGTATGTTTCGATATCGAGGGGCATGTCTTCCTCCAAAATTCGCACGTCTTCCTCCAAAATTGTCCCCATCCTCATAATAATCATCCTCATGAAACTCGTTTTCATCCTCATATTCATCGTCCAGTGTATCATCGTCTTGACCATTATTGTACTGTCGTCCTCCTCGTCTATTTTGGAAACGGTTCGGTGCTCGTTCCCGATTTACATTCTCATTGTGTTGTTGGTTGTTTTGGGGCTGGGGCCCGCCATTACCAACTTGGTTGCGTAAGAACTCCTCGTTTGCACGAGCGTTGTATGCTTGAGCTTCCGCTCGATTCCTAAAGTGCTGTGGACGGTTGATTTGATTTTCTGGAATCACTGCTTGACGATTATCTTGGCCTTGGGGCTCCCCGTTGTTTGGATCGTTGAGGAACTGGTTTCCTTCTTGATTCTCTTCGTTATTGATCCTTTGGTTGTTTCCGTCGTTATGCGCGTGATTAGGATCAAGAATCAGTGGATCTTCTTGAAGATTATCGTCTTGTGGGTCTCCAAAGTTTAGATCATCGGTGGGCGGCATCCCATATGGTTGGTATCGTAGAGGGGTATTATTGTCAATTTCCTTGCCCTCGGCCACCATTCGTTCGTCCTCCTCCTCTTCCTCCTGGTCCTCGGCCTCCAATAGGGGTAGTGTTTGACATGTTGGCCGAATTTGTTTTACGATTAATTGCGTCGGGGGAATGAAAGAGTCTTCTCGGTCTCCCAACTCGTTCGATGTTGTCTATATATATAGCAAGTTCGTTTCTAAGACTTCGACGTCCTAGCATCAACAACAAACAACATCAACGCATCGAGTGGCAAACAAAGAACCTTTATACAAATAAACGGAAAAACATAAAATAACACGAACAAAACATTATCAAAACCTATTTCAGTCCCCGGCAACGGCGCCAATTTTTGATTCGAGCTTTTGTGTGTGCCTACTTTATAAATAATTGTCAGAAATTTAATAGCTCGCCCGCAAGAGAACGGGATCGCGTGTAGGTTGGCAAGCTTAACTCGAGTCGTCTCTCAAGGACTGACGTTCGGAATTTTTAATGTTTGTTTAATCACAATGTTTAACACGAGAACTTGTATAAATTTGGTTTTTGGAATTATCAACTACTAATAAATTTAAAAGCATCAACTAATTATGATTAACTAATTAATTTAACCTAAGCTTGAAACTAAATTATTTAAGAATTATTAATCTAGGATTTTTTAAAGCAAATAAATTCTAAATTAATTATCTAGCATGCATGAAATACTACGAAATAAACTAAACATGTGATTCTCAAGAACAATAAGATCAATCTCAAAATTCTCAAGCAATAACATAGCAATAACCAATTATCAACTAATTATCAAAACTAAAGCAATAATTAAATTAATCTTGAACAAATCATCACCAAGCATGAACAAGAGAATAAACGCAGCGACTAACTAATATTAAAAACGAAATTCTAAGGTTCAAACGCTCAGCGATTCAACGGTTCAAACGATTCGAAATAAATTAACGAAACTAGAAATTCAAACGAAATAATTAAACATAAATTATCTAGAATTAAACTAAGAATAACTAGAGTTTAGAGAACTTATTAATTAGCTAAAGGTGCTGAAATTGCTCTAAAAATCCGGGTTGTAGATGGTTGATCTTGGTCGAGAAATCGGAGCTTGAACGAACGTCTTCGTCTTGGTGCTTCGGGCCTTGAACCTTCGACTTAGATTTTTAAAATATGTTGTAGGGTGTTGAAAATAGGTTTCTCAGCCCTAGGTAAGTGTCTTGGGTCGTGGTTGTGTGTTTAAACCGAAATATGAAGGGTTTATATAGTTATTTCATGACTTGGCGCACAAGAAACCCTAAAAATCACGATTTGGGCCGTCGTGTCGATCGACGTCGGTTCTGGCGTCGATTGATGCGAAAATGGTCGACGCTACAGAGACCGTAGCAGGCGCGTCGATTGATGTCAGTTCTCGCGTCAACCGACGCGAACTGGTCGACGCTACAGAGACCGTGGCAGGCGCGTCGATCGACGTCAGTTCTCGCGTCAACCGACGTGAATGGTCGATAGTGTGCGCAGCGCTCGGCAGGCGTGCATTGGGCGTGCGTCGGTCGATGCACCTTGGGTCGACGCTACAGAGAGTTGTGGTCGGCCAGGCCTTTCTAGAATGGTTCCAGGAGAAAAACCGTTATAGAAAATGGTCGCGGCCCGTTTTCGTTGAAACTCCACTCGTACGCCCATCCTCGACTATCTTCAGGCCAAAACACCCCAAAATACCTGTAATAATCATTAAATAAATTAATTGTACTTAGAATATGATAAAATAAGTTGGAGATAATAAAATACGAAAATATGCTCAATCTATCCAACTMATACKAAAAATAATTAGAAAAATAAACGTAAATACTAATAAAAATCAAGACAAATTCGTGCTAATCATTCGGCTGACCACCGCCGCCGATGAGGCTCATGCGGCCTTCGGGCAGGTAGATAAGTATCGTCAGCGCCTCCATGAAACTGAGCACGACTTGTGGCGTATTCACTGGATTTTGGATTTTGACAGGAGGGCTTCCCTCTCCAATGGTTGATTGTAATTTTTGTTCTTAATGTATTTTCCGTACTCTTGTTGTTTTCTGTGAGCATTCCCTTTTGTCTCTTGTYCCCTAATCAAACTCGCCAAGCTTTGTGTATGAAGAATGGCGTAGGTGCTTTCCATGCCATTTTTGCTTCTTATCATGTAACCTCGYAGTTTAAGTTTRAATAAATGATCTTTCCCTTGCAAAACCRTTACCATCAATTAGGTCTGGCTTATCCAGATAGGCTTTAGCCAAATCCTGGACTTTCGTGGTAATCAAATCAGGAAATTTGGGGCATCCGCCTTTAGCCGATCCTGGCTTTTACTGATAACCAGGTCKGGAAAATTAMGTCATTCGCCCTTAGCTAATCATGGCTTTACTGACAATCGGGTCAGGAAAATGGGGCATCCGCTCTTAGCCAATCCTGTCTTTACTGACAATTAGGTCAGGAAAATAAGGAATCCACCCTTAGCTAATCCTAGCGTTACTGATAATCATTTCAGGAAAATGGGGCATCCGCCCTTAGCCAATCCTGGTTTTTTAAATTTTAATTAACTATAAAGTCAGTTCGAAATAAGATGTGGATAAATTCAAATCAATATTATATAAATAAATTTCATAAGATAATCTTACACATAATATTTTCGTAAATTTGATACATTCCACGCTCGAGGTATTCTGACTCCATCCATTTTTTCTAACTCATAAGCTCCGCCTGCCACAACTCTTATGATTTTGAATGGTCCTTGCCAAGTGGCATCCATCTTTCCCTTGGCCTTTCCTAGGTCAGCTCTACGCAGCACCAGATCTTCCTTTAGAAAACATCTTTTTATTACTGTTTTGTTATATGGTGCTCTAACTCGTCCTCTCATATGTTCCATCCTAACAGTGGCACGCTCTCTTTTCTCTTCAACCAAGTCCAACGCTTCTTGTATTAATAATTCATTTTGGTTCGTATTGAAGCTTTGGATCCGGTGAGTTTCCAGACCTATTTCAGCGGGGATAACGTCGTCCATGCCATATACAAGGCTAAATAGGGTTTCTCTAGTACTATCCTTGGGATTAGTGCGATAAGCCCAAAGGATTGAACTGAGATCCTATACCCATTTATCGCCTGACCTCTCGAGGCGTGCCTTGGTCCCCTGCACTAAGATGTGATTGGTCACCTTGACTTGACCATTTGCCTGAGGATGATAGAGAGATGTGAAGTGATGGTCTATCTTCATCTTAATGCACCAGGATCTGATCTTAGCTCCCATAAACTACTTGCCATTATCCGAGACCAGGATCCTGGGAATGCCATATCGACATATTAAATTTTTCCATACAAACCCCATCACCGATTCTTCCGTAATTTTTGCCAGAGCTTCGGCCTCTACCCATTTGATGAAACAATCAACGACGACAATTAAGAACTTCTTATGAGCTGGAGCTGTAGGGAAAGGCCCGACCAGATCTATCCCCCATTTTGCAATAGGCCAGGGAGAGCTCATTTTCATGAGCTCTTACGCCGGCCGGGGAACCAAGCTAGAGATCATCTTGCTTTTGTCGCACTTCCTACTGAAGTCTTCCACTTCTTTTCGCAATAAATGCCAAAAATAGCCAACTCTAATGGCTTTGCTTGATAAAGTCCTGGCGCCCATATGGTTTCCATAGCACCCTTCATGAATTTCTCTAAGGATATGGGATCCCTCCTTCATGCCTAGACATCACATAAGAGGTTGTCCAAATCCCCTCCTATACAAATCTCCTTTGACAAACAGTAGCGTGAGGATCTAACCCTTACCTTCGTTGCTTCTCTTTTATTATCTGGCAACTCTCCTTTCTCCAGATATAACCTGATCGGTTAGCACAAATCTTTCTCCTCCTCTAACGCATGCACCTCTTCCTCTCCAAACTCCCAATATTCCATTAGAAGAGTGATCACTTTTTCTTGACATTCCGTTGCTTAGCTGGCTACCTTGGCCATGTAATCAGCTCGGCCATTTCCTCTCCTGGAATTTGATGAACAATCAAAGAGCTCATGATGCCAGCCAGTTCATGAAATTGGGTCAAATATCTTTGCAGGTGCTCTTCTCTGGTTTCGAGTTCCCCTTTTATTTGTTTGCATATAAGCTATAAATCTACTCGCGCACATATTCGATCTGCCCCTAATTCTTTTGTCATCTGGACTCCTCTCAACAAGGCCTCATACTCTGCTGCATTATTAGATAAAGGGTAGTTCATGCTCATTGCATACTCTGTGGTTATCCCTTCTGGGTTTATTAACACTACCCCTTCACCACAGCCGAGGTTGCCGATAGAGCCATCGGTGTAGGTCGTCCATTCCTTTGTCTCCTCAGAAGAGCTGGTCAGCTCTTGCATTAAGTCCACCAATGCCTGGGCCNCCCTTAGCCAATCCTGGTTTTTTAAATTTTAATTAACTATAAAGTCAGTTCGAAATAAGATGTGGATAAATTCAAATCAATATTATATAAATAAATTTCATAAGATAATCTTACACATAATATTTTCGTAAATTTGATACATTCCACGCTCAAGGTATTCTGACTCCATCCATTTTTTCTAACTCATAAGCTCCGCCTGCCACAACTCTTATGATTTTGAATGGTCCTTGCCAAGTGGCATCCATCTTTCCCTTGGCCTTTCCTAGGTCAGCTCTACGCAGCACCAGATCTCCCTTTTGAAAACATCTTTTTATTACTGTTTTGTTATATGGTGCTCTAACTCGTCCTCTCATGTGTTCCATCCTAACAGTGGCACGCTCTCTTTTCTCTTCAACCAAGTCCAACGCTTCTTGTATTAATAATTCATTTTGGTTCGTATTGAAGCTTTGGATCCGGTGAGTTTCCAGACCTATTTCAGCGGGGATAACGTTGTCCATGCCATATACAAGGCTAAATAGGGTTTCTCTAGTACTATCCTTYGGATTAGTGCGATAAGCCCAAAGGATTGAACTGAGATCCTATACCCATTTATCGCCTGACCTCTCGAGGCGTGCCTTGYTCCCCTGCACTAAGATGRGATTGGTCACCTTGACTTGACCATTTGCCTGAGGATGATAGAGAGATGTGAAGTGATGGTCTATCTTCATCTTAATGCACCAGGKTCTGATCTTAGCTCCCATAAACTACMTGCCATTATCCGAGACCAGGATCCTGGGAATGCCATATCGACATATTAWATTTTTCCATACAAACCCCATCACCGATTCTTCCGTAATTTTTMCCAGAGCTTCGGCCTCTACCCATTTGKTGAAACAATCAACGACGACAATTAAGAACTTCTTATGAGCTGGAGCTGTAGGGAAAGGCCCGACCAGATCTATCCCCCATTTTGCAATAGGCRAGGGAGAGCTCATTTTCATGAGCTCTTACGCCGGCCGGGGAACCAAGCTAGAGATCKTCTTGCTTTTGTCGCACTTCCTACTGAAGTCTTCCACTTCTTTTCGCAATAAATGCCAAAAATAGCCAACTCTCATGGCTTTGATTGATAAAGTCCTGGCGCCCATATGYTTTCCATAGCACCCTTCATGAATTTCTCTAAGGATATGGGATCCCTCCTTCATGCCTAGACATCACATAAGAGGTTGTCCAAATCCCCTCCTATACAAATCTCCTTTGACAAGCAGTAGCGTGAGGATCTAACCCTTACCTTCGTTGCTTCTCTTTTATTATCTGGCAACTCTCCTTTCTCCAGATATAACCTGATCGGTTAGCACAAATCTTTCTCCTCCTCTAACGCATGCACCTCTTCCTCTCCAAACTCCCAATATTCCATTAGAAGAGTGATCACTTTTTCTTGACAGTCCATTGCTGAGCTGGCTACCTTGGCCATGTAATCAGCTCGGCCATTTCCTCTCCTGGAATTTGATGYACAATCAAAGAGCTCATGATGSCAGCCAGTTCATGAAATTGGGTCAAATATCTTTGCAGGTGCTCTTCCCTGGTTTCGAGTTCCCCTTTTATTTGTTTGCATATAAGCTATAAATCTACTCGCGCACATATTCGATCTGCCCCTAAATCTTTTGTCATCTGGACTCCTCTCAACAAGGCCTCATACTCTGCTGCATTATTAGATAAAGGGTAGTTCATGCTCATTGCATACTCTGTGGTTATCCCTTCTGGGTTTATTAACARTACCCCTMCACCACAGCRGAGGTTGCCGATAGAGCCATCGGTGTAGGTCGTCCATTCCTTTGTCTCCTCAGAAGAGCTGGTCAGCTCTTGCATTAAGTCCACCAATGCCTGGGCCTTAATTGCCATTCACACCTCAAAATTTATATCAAACTCGCTGATCTCGATTATCCACTTCAKCAAGCGCCCGGACGCCTATGGCTTATCCATGACTGCCCTTAGGGGTAAGTTAGTTCTGAACACCACGTTGTGTGAGAGGAAATAGGGGTGAAACTTACGGGCCATCCCGACCAAGTCAAATATAMCTCGCTCCACCTTTATGTACCGAAGCTCTGCGTCATGCAAAATTTTACTCCAGTWGTAAACCGGTTGTTGRATTTTGCCTTCCTCCCTGATCAGGACCGTACTGACGGCTTGCTTTCCCARGATAAATACAAGATCAYGGGTTCTCCCTGGACAGGTTTGGTAAGCAGTGACATCCCGACCAGGTATTCCTTCAGCTTCTGAAAAAGCATCCTGGCATTGTTCATCCCASTGAAACGGGGCTTTTTTTCTTAAGGCTTGAAATAATGTCAAGCTCTTCTCCACTGAGCGTGAGACAAATRTGCTCAAGGCTGCTATCCGCCCTTCCAAGCATTGCATCTCTTTAACATTTTTCGGGGGTTGTATGTCCATGATAGCCTTAACCTTCTCTGGATTTTCTTCTATTCATTTTTCCGTGACCATATGTCCCAGGAACTTTCCAACTATCACCCTGCACTTTTTYGGGTTGAGCTTCATCATATACTTCCTCAACGTATCGAAGGTTTCCTTCAAGTTGTCAATGTMTGAGGCTACCCTCACACACTTCACAAACATATCGTCCACATAAACTTTCAAGTTGCGCCCGAGCTAATTTTTGAAAATTTTGTCCACTAGCCTTTGGTATGTGGCATCCGCATTTTTAAGCCCGAACGACATGACCACGTAGCAATAAGTTCCCTTCGGCMTTATGAAACTAACTCGCTTCTGGTCCTCTCTGCTATCCTGATCTGGTGATATCTTTGTGAGACATCCATCATATTTAGCAGCTCACAACCTGATGTGGAATCGACCATCTGGTCTATCCTCGGCGGTGGATAGTGATCCTCAGGGCAAGCCTTATTAAGGTCTTAAAATTCGATGCACATCATCCAATCTTCTTCCGTTTTCAGTATTAATACTACTTTAGAGAGCCATTCTGGGAACTGTATTTCCCGAATATGTCCAGCCTTCAATAATTAATCCGCTTCTACCTCAATAATGGCTTCATTTTCTTYTCTAAAATTGTGCTTTATTTGCTTCACCGGATTTATTGTCGGGCTAGTGTTGAGATGGTGCTKAGCTATTGTTGAGTTTATTCTGACCAGATCCTGTGGAGACCAGGCAAAAATATTTATGTTGTTTCTGAGCAGGGCTACCATATCCACCAACACTTCAGGGTTGAGGGTCGTCCCTACGCGCAGGACTCGACTGTTGTCTCTTAAGAGTACCTCAATTGCCATCAGATTTTCCTCTCTTTGAGATAGTTCAGGTCGAGTATCCTTTATCCTTGCCTTTTTACACCTTCCATCTTCTTCATTACGCCGAACACTTTCTACGTATGTGCCTCTTGCCGCAAACTGATCACCGTGGGCGTCCCCTACTCCGTCCTGGGTAGGGAATTTCAACTTCATATGGTAAACAAAGATCACAGCTTGAAAAAGGCTCAGCGATTGTCGCCCAATCATGACATTGTATGAGGAAGGTGCATCTACTATCAGAAAATGAACCGACCTTGTCTGTCTAAARGTGCCATCCCCTAGCGTGACCAAGAGATTCACTCTTCCCCCCAATGGTTTCGGATCTCCTCTCGCAAAGCCAATCAGTGAAGTTGTAACCTCCTCCAATTCTATATTTAAGTCCAACTGTCGAAAACATTCATAAAACAGATATCAACCGAACTACCTYTGTCCCCAAAGATTRGCTTTATGGTGTAGTTATCGATAGTATCTATGATAACCAAAGCGTCCATGTGAGGGGKCAAGATTCCGTTCTCATCTTCTGATCCGAAGCATATGTTTGGGCTTCGCATTAACTGCCCGACCTCACTCACTTTCCTGGTCAGGTCTCTTGCAGCACYAATGTAGTTATTCTGAGTTCTCCTGGAGTGCTCATCCCACTCGCCTCCTACAATCATTAGAATTTCACCTCGTACCTCCTGAGTTTGATCATTCCTCCTTTCGTTGCTTCGTCAATTATCCAGCTGACGTTTGTTTTCTTTAGGTCGATCTGGTCTGCGGGGATTAGATCTGGACTCCTCCCTTCTCTGAAAAATCTCCTTGAGGTATCTTGCTTGTACCAACCTCTCTAGATCATCATTCAGATGGGTGCACTGATCTGTATCATGACCATACTCGTTATGGTATCGAAAAAATCGGTCAGATATTTCGTTCCTTGGATTCTGGGAATAAGTTCTGGGCCATTTTAGAGTAGGGTGTCGCTCAATTGCCTGCAGAATCTCCCCCTGAGGTGTGTCCATAGGTGTATACCTATCGAAACGGGGTCGTTCTCCAACCAGATCAACCCTGGGCTTTTTCATTGGGGTCCTGTCTTCCCTATCAGGTCGTTCCCTTCTTTCTTCTCCATCCTCCTTGATCTACAAGGCCTCCTCTAGATAAATGTATTTTTCCGCTCTCTCTCCAGGAGCTCGCCAAACTTCAATGCCTGCTTTWCGACCAACGACTGGAAAAACTACCCTCTCCTGAGCCCCTGGGCACAGCGTTAACCAGGAGCTCTTCAGATGCTGATGGCACTTCTAGCTTTGCATATTTGAATCGCTTGATGTGTGCACGCAMATTTTCGTTCMCTTTCTATTTCAAGCTGAATAACTCCAGTGGCATTTTCCGGTACTTTCTACAGTTGGTAAATTGGTGCAAGAAAGGCGAGCTAAATTCGTCAAAGTTTCTTATAGAACACGGAGGAAACTTGCTGAACCAGAGCTGGGCCYACTTRGTAAAGGTCATCGGGAAGACCCTACACATGACGGCYTCAGAGAATTTGTGCAATGTATACACGATCTAAAATCGAATCAGATGATCCCACATATCGGTTGTTCCATTGTATTAGAAGCCCATGGACSGMWA
>BMAC01000822.1:279711-309711 GCA_014905375.1 Phtheirospermum japonicum | reverse complement strand
GGAAATTGCATGCATAAAACAAAAGTCGATCAAGCTACGTACTAAAAAATTAATCACACAATAAACCCGGAGAGTAATCGATACGTAAATATATAAACTGGGAATATAAAAATAAATTCGATCTCACGGTGCTGTCTAACTTCAAGGCTTCGATCGTCTAAACAAAGGGAAATAAGGGAAGAATTATCGATCATGTGGTGTCTGTTGAGTGGTGTCTCCTCTCCTTTTCCGTGTTTCTTCATTCTCTATACTCTTATATATAGCCCCTATTATCAGCCCTAAAACTTATTTTGGTCTATTCTGCTTCTGTATGCTCAGTGACATGCATGGCCGAATCCTAGACCGTAAAACTTATTTTGGTCTATTCTGCTTCTGTATGCTCAGTGACATTGGCAGCGAAACCAGTGTAGTGTTCATGTCGTGGATCTTTCTGTACATCGACACCATTAAGAATATGGTCATGTCGGGTAAAAAATCTGTTGTTTTGAATGCTTCTTCCAATTCTGCTTCTTCTTCTAATTCTGCTCTGGAAAACTAGTTTAGTGACAGCAACATGACCATGTCTTCTTAAAAGTAATAGATCATTCTGAAGTCGCAAAACAACGCATAAACCAACTCCAAACTACACCAAAACCAACAAACGATAGCGTAAGCTCGAAAATAAAAAATATGGTGAAAATATGCCATTTAAGCTATGATCACCACAAATATGTCACTAAAATCCCTAAAACCCATGCATATTTACGACACATCACACATCCCCAAACTTGAATTGTTGCTTGTCTTAAAGCAACAAAACAGAGAAACAAGGGAAAACTTTTTTTCAAATGATCAGCTATTGCAAAATGTGTACAACAAGTACACATCGTAAAAATTAAATGATGGAAACAATATACGATCCAACAACCGCTCAAGAGATTCACTCAAACACTCAAGTGTATAGGCTAATTATATATGTGAACTCTCACATCATTACACTGAAGAATTTTCTCATATGCTTGCAACTGAATCATGCCAAGTAGGAACGCAAATAAATCCATGGGTTTAAACGAGTCGTAATTGGGCTTAGGTAGGGGCAGATAAAGAGGATATTTAGGTTAATGGAATTAAGAAAATCATATAAACTCCTACCTAAACTAAACACTAAAACAAATAAACTCCAACTTATTTTAAAATACAAATAAAAAAAATAAAATAATATAAAAAAAACTGAACAACAATAATTTTTGATGTGCTTCTTTCTCTTTTCTTTTTCTTTTTCTTTTCTTTCTCTTTTTTTTAATTGTTTTTTTTTCTTTCTTTTTTGGTATTTTTCTTTTTCTTTTTCTTTTGAATAGTAATGGCACCTTTTAGATCATGCACCTCAAAAATGAGAACAAATAAATGGATCGAATTCATCATACTTCCACCAGAATCCTTCGTCAGTCTAACAATATGCGCAAAGGATATCAATCTTAAGCTCAAGATAATATATAAACCCATAATCTAATATGAACCACACCTTGTCTGTGCATGTGATTAGCACGGATTTGTCTTTATTTTTATTAGTATTTTAGTTAGTTTTTCTTATTATTTTCGGTATAAGTTGGATGGATTGAGCACATTTTCATATTTTCTTATATTCAGCTTATTTTACCATATTCTAATCATAATTAATTAATTTTATGTTAATTTTAGGTATTTTAAAGTATTTTGGTTTGGACGTAGTCAAGAATGGGCCTATGAGTGGAGTTTCAGCAAAAAAGGGCCACGATTTTAAGTATTTAAGCTTACACTTGGTACTAATCTGACACTGGGTTACACAATGTCCGAGTCCTGCCGACACTGGCTGCCGAGAGCTGCGCACATTGATGCCGAGAGCTGCCCACGTCAATGCCGAGAGCTGCTCGCGTCGACCGATGCCCTGCCGACACTGGGTATTCTGATTGACACTGGGTTACCCTGTGTCAGCATAGAAAGTCTCTGTGAGCGTCGATCGGACATGCGTCGGTCGATGCCCGTCGACGCCAACGCTTTGGAAACGCTTTTTTTACGCTTTTTTAGGGTTTCTTGGGCCCCAAGAACCGGAAAAACTATAAATACCCTATGTATTTTGGATTTTTACATAAATTATTATATTCAGAGTTTCAAGGCCTTTGGGGGCTGACAACCCCAATAAGTGCCCTTATAACTCCTTAGTTACTCTTTGAATTTCTTAGTTTTAAATTCTTAGATTTTAGATTAGAATATATTGGTTCTTAGATAATTTAGATTCAAGATTTCGTCATGGAACGCTGCTATTTTCTTCGTTAATTAGTAAGTATTTATTTCTTTCGCCTTTTAATTTAGTTGCATGCTTTTGACTAGTTTAAATAATTTTCTTAGAATAATTATTATTTCCATGACGAATCGTTCTTGTGATTGTGATGTTGAGATTGATGATTATTATTAGCTAAATCTTATGGGTCTAGAGCCTAGATTCGTTGTGAACATCAATAGGGACTTCCCAAGCGATCGTTGAGACGAATCAAAGTTCTAGAACCCTAGTTTTCTTAAATCGTTTTATAAATCTTTTAATTAATAATAATTTTTAGATTTAATTGTTCTTAGTTAAATTAATCTTAGGTTTTAGATAATTAATTCTTAGATTAAATAATCTTTAGTTTAAATTAATTAGGTCCTAGCTTAGATAATATTTAGATTTAATTAGTTTAACTAGTTTCTAGTTCTTAAAACAACCAAACCTATTTGCGACCGTGTGTTATCTTTTTTTATTTTCTTATTAGTGAAAAGAAAACATAAAACGAACTTCCAAATAAGCTTTCCTTTGAGATCAACACGAGTTAACTTACCCACCTACAAGTGATCCCGTTCTATTGCGGGCGAACTTTTAAAATTGACAACTTTAAATAAAAATAGGTGTGGAAAAGTTCGAATCAACATTTTGGAGCCGTTGTCGGGGAAAGCTAAGTAGGTTGTGAATTTTGTGTTTGCCCTTCGTTATCTCTATTTTTATTTTTTTTATTTGTTTCTTTTATATTTAATATTTTATTTTGAGTTTTTCTTTTTATCTGGTATGTTTAATATTCTGCGTTGAGTGTTGTGTATGCAAGGTACATCTCTTGAAGCCTCGATTCAGTGTCCTAAATAAATTAAAAAAAATATAAATAAATAAATTATTTTTCTGGAAAATTCTTGAAAAACAGAGTTACTAGCGGTAACCTGGCGGTATCTGTAACCGTTAAGCTACCGTTAGTTTCTAAAAATCTTTGTTAGAGGTAACACTAACGGTAGCTGCTATCGCTAGAGCTACCGTTAGTCCTTAAAAAATTTATTTTTAGTTTTTATTTTATTCGATTTCTAGAAACAGAAAATATAAAAAAAATAAAAATTAAAAAAAATAAAAAAAATATGTCGAGAAGTCGAGGATATCAATCGGAAGTCGAACAATGATATGACAATCCACTCGATTTTCCTGTTCCTGGACCGGCCATTCCAATAAGCCCTCCGATGAGAGAATATGAAGTAGACGATTTTTACTTCAAGAGATTACTGGAATTTGGTGGGCATCCGAGTGAGGATCCGGTGGATTTCATCCAAGATTACGAAGACGTCACCTGGACTTTTCCTCTTCTCGGCCTTACAAGAGAGAAAATTAGGAGGCGACACTTTTTTCGGCAACTAAATGGTAGAAATCGACAATGGTTGGTGCATTTGGAGCCCGATTCCTTGCCAAATTGGGAGGATGTGTAAGAAGAATTCATGTTGAAGTTTTACACTCCTAGATGGCAACAATGATACTCAAGCCAAGACGACGACGAGTCTTATGCTTCTTACAACCAACTTACATACTATCCTAGCTGTGTAGATTATGAGCAAGACATTTAATTTTTGGCGCAGCAAGAGGATCCAGAAGCTAAGACCATGAGTTTTCAAGACGAACTCGAAGATGACCCTTCTGAGTCTATGCATCGAAGTTGTGAGTCTATGAAATAAGCTATGGCGAATATAGAGAGGTCGTGTGCCCAAATAATGACTTATTTGGCGAAATTGTCGAACGAAGGGGATGAGGTACCAATTCTTGATGTTGTGGATCCCATTGTAGAGGTGGAGAATCTGAGCCTAAATACTTGTTTAGAAGAGGATTTGTGTAAGGAGGAGGTAATGGAAAATTTTGATGAATTTGTTCCTCTTGTGCTCGATGATGTCGGGTTAGATGATGATGTAAAGATGTTGCCCTTGAAGAATTCAGAGGTTGATGTAGTAATGAATTTGCTTGAGTTTTGTATGAAAGAAGTCGACGTGTTGCCGATTTTGGTGGATGTGATTGTTGAGCCTCACGTCATGCCGTTAGAGATTCTGGTGGATGCTGCAAATTCGAGTTTGCTCAGTTTATTTGGGGATGATGTAGAGAATGAGTCGATTTTAGAAGATGAATTTACTCCTCTTGTGATGGATGCTTTAGACATCGAGGACAACAACGAGTCTTTATAACGGGCGGCGATAATTTTGGTAATAGATTTGAGCGACATTGTTGTGGATGTTGTTAATTTTGATGAAGTGGTGGAGAGGGAATTTAACGAGACTCTTGTTATGCCACCCGAGCCGTTAATGAATTTTAATTTTGAGATGGTTGACGAATTAATCAAGGAGGATGCGAAGGCCGAGTTTATTTTTTAGCCACCCAAAGCTTTCAACAATTTAGAGATGGAGATGGTGGATGATAAAGTAAAGGAAAATGGAATGGCGGTTGATAAATTCTTATGTTCGATGGATTTCCTCGTTTATCCAAAGGTTGTGGATCACCATGTGCCCAAATTGATTGTTGATATGTTTATGGTGATAGATTATTCGCTTTTTCGACCACCGAAGCGAATTAGGGTTTTAGTTCTGCGAATTGCTTACCATGCGCGCCTTGGAAAATTACATTACACGTGCTTACTTTTGGAGAATACTAAGGCGTGGCACGATCGTCACCTTTTCTTGGATCCGGGATAGCAACGTTCGTAGATGGCGTCCAACTTTCGATGTTAAACAAGCGCTTCTTGAGAGGCAACCCAAGTATTGGTTTTCTTTTCATTTTAATAGTTATTTTGTTTTTGTTCGTTTGTTTTGTCTTTTTAAGTTTTTTATTCAAGATATTTTCAATCATGTGATTCAAGGAAACAGATGATTGCAAAAGCACTTTTTGGAGCAGCTCAATCAATTAATTTTTAGGGATGTTTTCTTATTTCCTTTCTCCCTTGTATTTATTTTCTTATATTCATTTATGGCAATCAGGGGATTGCCGAGTTTCTTTTAAGAGGGTGATGGTTGAGTATGATTTGTGATTTGTAGTAGATAATATTTTACGTGATTGGTCACTATTTATGCGCTGAACTGTGTTTGTCTGGCTTGCCTGTCAAAGTTAATTAAGTATAATTTGAGGTTTTTGTCTATTGAGCGTATACAGGTGCATAAATTTTCAAAAAATTATAATTTATATATTGTAAAATGGTACTTGGACACAATTAATTTCACCAAACCTTAAAAGCAGCGTCAATTTAAAAACTTTTTCATGCAAAAGCCTGTGAGTAGCCTGAGTGTTTATCATCATTGCATGTACTTGAATGAGTTTTGATTTGAGATCTCTTTGAAACCGCTGTGTGTAGTTGACTTTAAACATGACGTTAAGGCACAGAAAAAACCTATTTTCGGCCATATCCATATATTATTAGCCACTATAAATTTCGAATGAGCCAATCATAGCCAAATAATCCATTTCCATTAGCCATGAGTTATTTTTTGAGTCAACTTCTGCAACCATTAAAAGCGTGGGGTAGGAGGAGTTCGTTATTTTTATTGGTTAGTTGAGTTTTGAGAATTTACCAAGGGATTTATGATTTTGTAATAGTATTGAGGACCACCATCCTTAAAAAATAAATGAAGAAGACCCCATAAAAAAATTATAATAGGGGGAAAAAAAAGGATGGTGAGTCTAGTTGAAATGTGTTGGTCATTGCCTACGCGCTAATGAAGGCTTGTGTTTTATTGTTTATTTTATTATGAATCCTAATGTTGAAGAGGCAAGAGTTGTGAATAAAAAAAGAAGCATATCTTAAGCTTCAATTGTATTTAAGTGGTTCGCACTACAAGTCGGTTTTAGAGTTACGGGTTGGGAAATAGCCTAAGTTTAAAGGATACGTTATGAGAGTTTTGAGTTTTTTTTTAATGTGGTGAAGCAAATTGCTTCGTGACTATATTAGGTTGACTTAGTTATTGATCACGTTCGATCATGAGTTAGGCACACGACTTATATATTCATACCCGTCCCAAGAGCCTTACATTACAACCCAAAAAGACCTTTTTCCAATTATTATTGATAATACACTTAATTTGCGATTGAAAATATATTGATTTTTCGTGCTTATTTATTGTGCATATATTTGAATTGAGTGTATACACGTCCCATGCAGCAATGCTTGAGTGCTTGAGCGAACACCCATATATATTACCCTTTGACAGGATGCATGAATTTGATTGTGGAGCGACAATGTAATAAGGGTGGAGTGTTTGAAGTTGCTTGGCATGTATCTATAATTTCAAAATTATGTATGTAGCACGACACGACTACTTGATTGAGCTTATTTTAATTCTTGTTATACTTTGAAACTATCATTTGTTCGAGGACGAACAAACCAATAAAGCGTGGGGTAGTCCCGAAACAAGAGTAGACGACGAAGAAAATCCCAAATATTGACACGATCATAACGCACATTGACGATGCTCTTTTCCTAACAAACGAAGAGATTGTTAGGATTAAAAGTAATGTGATAAAAAAGAAAAGAAATAAAAATGAAACAATAAATTGTTTACCCAGTTCGTCAGAGAGAGATTCTAACTATATCTAGGGGTGCTGTCAAGCCAGTGGTTTTTTTTACTATAATAATTTTTGAGATAGGGTTACAATTACACAGCCATGTTATTTATAACAAGAAAATCCTAGTTATAATTTTATGCGAACTCCCTAAAATACCCCCCAGGAGTTGGATCACCGTGGATTAGGGCTTGGATGTACAGTACTTCAGGCTCCACAACCCAACAATATCCCACCTGGAGACTGATCTCAAATGAAACTATCTCTTCATCTTCTCAACGTAACTCATAACTTCAGAAACACCAAACCATCCTCTCAAGTTCCAAGCCCAGTTGAAGACATGAATAGCTTAACTTCTCTAAGGTCACAACCTTAGTCAACATATCTGCGGGATTGTCAATTCCACGAATCTTCACTAGCTACAAGATCTTCTCCTCTAAGAGATAACGTATGTATTGATACTTCAACTCAATGTGCTTTGTTCTTGAATGAAATGCAAGATTCTTAGCCAAGAAAATAGCACTCTGACTATTATTGTAGAGGATAACATTTTTCTGCTCTTTCCCCAACTCACCCAAGATATTTTATAGCCATACCATCTCTTTACTAGACTCTGTCACTAATATATACATATACTCTGCTTCTACGGTGGATAGAGCCATAACCTTCTTTAACTTAGAAGCCCAAGATATCGATGTACCACCCAAAGTAAATATGTACCCGGTAGTACTTCTCCTTTTGCCTTGGTCGCTTGATGCTATATCTGCAATAGCGTATCCTGCAAGCTCAACGCCTTTGCCCTCAAAACATAGGGCTCTCTCTTTGGTGCCTCTAAAGTACCTTAGGATCCACTTCACTGCTTCCCAATGTTGTCTGCCCAGATTGCTCATGAAAATGACTTACTACTCCCCCCGCATGAGCAATATCTGGTCTCGAGCACACCATTGCGTACATGATGCTATCAATCGTTGAAGTGTATGGAACTCTCTGCATATGGGCACATTCTTCATCACAGCTAGGAGACTCTTTTCTAGATAATTTGAAATGACTACCTAGTGAGATACTCACTGGCTTGGCATTCTCCTTGTTAAATCTTTTCAACACCTTATCTATGTACTCCGCCTGAGAAAGATACAATTTTCTTCCCACCAAGTCTCGAGTAATCCGGATACCCAAAATCTACTTGGCGTCTCCAAGGTCTTTCATAGCAAACCGTTTTGACAATTGTTTCTTCAATCTATCTACTTCTCGAGCACAAGAACCTGCTATCAACATGTCATCAACATATAGCAATAATATGATATAACTATCATCAAACCTCTTGAAGTTGCAATAATGGTCAGCATTGCATTTGACGAAATCAATATCAAACATGAACTTATCAAACTTCTTGTACCTCTGTCTCGGAGCTTATTTCAAACCATACAAGCTCTTTTTCCGTTTACACACTAGATCACCATGACCTCCCGATAAGTATCCCTCTGGTTGGTTCATATATATATCTTCCTCCAAATCACCATGGAGAAATGTTTTTTTTACATCCATCTGCTTTAAGAGTAAGTTCTCTGCAGCAACCATACTCAAGACCATTCGAATAGTGGTTAGTTTAACAATAGGAGTAAAAACATCTGTATAATTAATACCGTATTTCTGCTAAAATCCCTCACAACCAGCCTTACCTTGTAACGCTTGCTCCCATCAGCCTCGTCTTTAATTCTATAGACCCACTTATTATGCAGCACCTTCTTTCCTGTTGGGAGCTCAACAAGATCCCAAGTGTCATTGGACATCAACGAGTCCATCTCTTCATCCATGGAAAGCCTCTATTTGCTTCTGGTCTTACCATGTGTAGCCTCTGCGTAAAATTGAGGTTCACCACCATCAGTCAACAACAAATAGTAATTTGATGGTGTGAACTTATCTAGTGATCCCGCACTCTTGTAGATCTTCTCAATGGAAAAGGTGGTGTTTTTTGCTCAGTCTCAACAACCTCTTGTTATTCAGAACTGCTTTGCTCCCACCCGAGTTAAAATTATCTAACTCTACAACCTTGGTACTTGCACTTTCAGCATCTAGTGCACCCATCCTATCCTTGTACAAAACCTGTTTATTAAATATGACATCTGAACTGCGAATTATTTTTTGATTCTGTTCATCCCAGAATCTGTAACCGAATTCATCACCGTCATATCCAATAAATGTACATTTAATAGATTTAGCATCCAACTTACTTCTAGCTGCATCATCTATATGAGCATAAGCAACACAACCAAATATTCGTAGATAAGTTAGGTTTACCTTCTTACCATTCCAAGCCTCCTCTGGTATGCCATTCTCTAAAAGAGATGATGGTCCTCTATTAACCAGGAATGCAGCTATGTTAACTGCATCTGCCCAAAATATATTTGGTAAACCTGACTTCAATCGCATACACCTGGCACGCTCATTCAGAGTTTTGTTCATTCGTTCTGCCACTCCGTTCTGCTGGGGGTTTCCTCTCAGGGTCTTTTCCATGCGAATTCGATTTGTAGCACAATACTCTTTGAATTCTTTAAGATCGTACTCTCCGCCATTGTCAGATCTTAAGCCTTATACTTTCAAACCTGTTTCATTTTATTCAAGAGCTTTCCACTTTCTAAAAGTATCAAATGCATCAGATTTATTTTTCAGAAAGTAAACCCATACCTTTCTTGTAGAATCATCAATGAAAGTCATGTAGTATGGCGCACCACCAAGGGATGTTCTGGCGTTGGTCCCCATAAGTCACTGTGTACCAACTCTAGCTTCTGTTTCTTTAAGGTTCTGCTACCCTTCGAAAAACTGACTCTTTTCTGTTTCAAAATCCTCACACAAACCGACATCAATTTTCTTGAGGACTGGTAGCTTACCCTTCGAACACAGTTCTTTCATCCTCTTTTCACGCATGTGGCCAAGTTGACAATGCCATGAATCCACATCATTAATTTTTCCTGCAATAGCAATGCAATATTTGGTAGTAGTTGTCATATACAACGTACCCTACTTCTTTCCCCGAGCCATCACCATGGCTCCTTTTGTTATCTTCGGTTACTACAGCAAAAGGTCACAACATAACTTTTGTCATCCAGCTACCCTACTGAAAATAGATTTCTCCTCAAACCAAGAATGTGTCTCACATTACGCAACTGCCATATAGAACCATTTGGAGTATTGATATGAACATAACCTTTTCCCACAATTCTCAGAGGCTCATCGTCATCAAGGTAAACCTCCCCAAAGTTGCCAGACGTATACTGTTACATGACCTCAGCACTACTAGAAGAATGAAACGATGCACCTGAATCCAAATCCCACAATTCTAATGGACTGCTTACACTCAAAATAAGTGCATCTGCAATATCTTTTGTTGTTGTGTTAGCTGATTTGTTGCCCTTCTTCTTTAATGGTGCTTTACACTTGTTCTGGTAGTGACTTAACTCGTCACAATTCCAACACTTGATCTCACTCTTATCATTTCTTGACTTGCTTCTGCCCCTTGATTTTGATCTACCTCGATTAAATTTACTCTTTGATTGTGATCTCCCCTATTCTCTGTACTCAAAGCTGACCCTGAAGTTATGCCCGATTCTCTTCTTTGAATTTCTTCACTAATAATTAGATCTCTAACTTCGTCAAACTTCATCTTCTCCTTTCCCGCTGAAGCACTAACAGTGGTAACCATTCTGCTCATGCTTTTTGGTGAAGAGGACAGCAAAATTAGAGCTTGGACTTCATCATCAAAATCAATACCAACCGAGCTCAACTGGGCTTGTATCATGTTGAACTCGTTGAGATGATCGGCAACCGCAGTACCTTCTGACATCTTTAGGTTGAAAAGACGTTGCATTAGATGAACCTTGTTTGCTGCTAATGGCTTCTTGTACATATCTAATAACGTCTCTAACATCTCTTTCGTAGTTTTTGCCTTATTTGTGTGGAGAGCGACGTTTCTGGACAGCGACAAGTGCACCACGCTCATCGCTTTTGTATCCAACAATATATGTTCATACACTTTCATAGCCTCTGGTCTCGTACCCAGGGGTTGATATAGATCTTTACCGTCCATGTAATCCTCAATCTACATCTTCCAGAACCCGTACTCTACTCCGTTAAACTTCTCAATTTGTGATTTTTCATTAGCCATCATATTTCCACCGAACCTCGTTCTAATACCAGTTGTTAGAAATAAAATTAATGTGATGAAAAAGAGAATAAATAAAAATGACACAAGAAATTGTTTACCCCGTTCACCAAAAAGAGATTCTGACTACATCTGGGGGCGCTGCCAAGGCAGGAGTTTTTTTTACTATAATAATTTTTGAGATAGGGTTATAATTACACAACCAGGCTATTTATAACAAGAAACCCTAGTTATAATTTTAAGCGAAATCCCTAAAATACACCCCAAAAATTCAGCGTGGACATGGGCTTGGATGTACAGTACTTCAGGCTCTACAACCCAATAGAGATATATATACGAAAATCTCACATTTCCAACTGCATCAATCCATCACAAAAATAAATTAAAGCAACAAAAAAATGACTATCAAGAGTTCATATAATTTCTCAATTCAGTTCAAATACGGATTAGTCAACAAAGGGGTATTATGACGTATAATGTGGTTCATATCCACAGAAAAAGCTAAAGTTCAAATGGGCTTACTAATGGTTATAACTAAGGGTAGGCTATATAGTGGGCCCGAGATGATAAAAATTGTTAATTTTCCTAAAATCCCTTACGCGGTTTCATGCGTATGACGTGTGTAACATAGCAAGTTCTAGAAAAACGATGGTGTATGACGACACACAACCAAATAAAAAAGCATGATATACAACATATGCTCATAAGCCCAAAAAACTCACAAAAATTAAGGTGAAAGGCGCCAGATCAATAAGTGAAGAACCGCAAATCAATTAATGAGTGCAACCATTACATAATTTATAAACAGAATTAACCAATTTTTTTTTAATAAACTGAAACCATGCTAAAACTACAAATGTGCATACTATTTACTTAATTAAAATGAAACCCAAAGATGCAACCTACATGGAAATGAAAAATGCAATGATGTTATGAAAAATACACACCAAAAGAAAACAATTGCACCTCCCCAAACTTAATCTCTGAAAATGACTCAGTAGATCCACATAAAATTAAGAGAAAAATATTAAATTAATGCTTGTTAAGGAAACTCGCTTATTTATCAAGCTAAGGCAGTTTCGGAATTAGCCTCAAAGAACACATAATTGCCACCATCTCATCATGAAATGCATATTAAATATAGTTCGATGAGAGCTTGAGCCCATTCAAAGGTATCTTTCTAACACGCTTGAGTCGTTTTCTTTTAATCGAGCCTAATCCTTTCAAGATTTTAGAGTAACGAGGTACTTGTTTTACATGTAATTGTGGCATTTTTATCTTGCTTTTATTTAGAGTTTAGTGTCATTTTTAGTAGTTTTGAGTCGAGTTTCATTAGGGTTTTAGGTTGTTTTCTTGTTTTAATGTTTTGAGCTTTATTTATCTGATGTTGGTAATGTTTGTGCGATTCTTGGGTTTTTAAAGTTTAAAATTCTTTTATTAGGTGGCTTAATGAATTAGATTCACGCCAAGACATTCCTGCATACGCCTAGGTTCGAGCAAAGGCATTGAGTACCGAAATCCGTGCAAAAATGAGAGAACCGAGCCAAAAGCATCCCGAATCGACTGAGGACAGCCCGGATCGACTGGCAGTCGTTCGAGTGACCACGGATCGACTGAAAGCTGCAAAATTGACTGCTCGACAGTAGCCAAACAACTTGGAACCAGTGTAGTCGATCAACCGCCAACCTGTCGATCGACTGAGAATCAAAAAATAAACTGGAAGCTCTGAAATTGACTCCTCGACAGTAGCCAAACAACTTGGAACTAGGGCAGTCGATCGACCGAACCTGTAGTCGATCGAATGCATCACTGAGACTCTCAGAATTATTGGTGATTTTGATGTTTTTTCCCTTACAAACAACTATATAAATCCCACATCTAGCCCCAACAAAGGCATCCACTCTCTTCCCAACTCTTGCATGTGCTTGGGATTTTTTTTCTCTATGTTTTTAGTTTTAATTTCTCTCTCTAGATATTAGAATTAATTTCAATCTTCTCCTTGGGTTTGTAAGATTATGAATAATTCAAGTCCTCCCTTGGATTTTATCTTGCTTTGTAGTTTCATTCAAACTTTTGGATTCTCTTTTCAATTCAAGTAAGTTTTCCTTTATTTTCTTCCTTGTTCTCCAATTTATGCATCTTACCTTAGCTCCTAGTTTTATTATTAGATTTTGTGATTTGGCTATGGAGTCTAGGTGAGTGACACACCGAGATCATTGATCGGGTCCTTCATCATTTTAATTTTGAGTATATCATATGCTTTATTTTGGTTTTTGTTTTCATGCATAGTTTTGTGTTAAATCCTAGATCTACTCTTCGTTTCTAGTTATCTCACATAAAGTTTTTAACTTTCACGTCAAATTTTATTGCTCTTTACATTGGTGCTTTCGATTTTTGCTAATTTGCATTATTAAAGTTTTCATGATCATGCATGCATAGTAGTACGTTAGGCTTTCTTGCTTGTACTTAGTGAAACTTTGCTTTTTGTTGCTTGTTTTCATTCTTGCTTGCTAGTTCCATTAGGCATACGCATGAGGCATACAAAATACTTTCATTTCCTTCCTTAGTCATAGTTTCATTTAGTATCCATTTATTTTGACTTTCCTCTATTTTCACAAGCTAAGAACACATAGATTTGTGCTAGCAATCGAACTCCGATAATAGCAAGCAATGAACCCACTTTTCTTATTTCAACACCGCTAAAAATCTACAAAATAAAATGTCACCGTTGCGACACGGCTTGGCTAAGGTTTTTGAATTGCTTGTAGTTTCTTTGTGTTTCTAGCTTTCTATTGCATTTGACATTTTCATTGAGTGTATGCAAGGTCGTCGAACTCTTGGGTACGATTTAGCTCCTTATATTTCGAATCACGATCGATTAAGGCTTTTACAACGTCCCCTCATTTCAGCATTGCAAATAATATTCCGAATACTGGCCCATTTTCCAATCCCAATGGGAAATCTCCACAGGTTGATCCTCAAAGCTCTAATACTCCCGAGCCCGTTGTTCATGTCGAGAAATCCCCACCATGTGATAAGCCCGAGCTTTCGACTTCCCACCTAATGATCCCTCCTGACCACGCTCTAGGAAATAAAGGGAGGGATTTTACCACTCATGGACATATCATGGAACTACACCAAGGTACCACATCTCTCCCTCATTCCTCTAATGCATTAAATTCCAATACTTATGGCAATGGAGGCTACATTCCAAATTTGGGAGGGCATGGTGCAAACCATGTTGGGAATGGGATGTGTTTTAATGGTTTTGGCAACGTGGGAGTGCATGGTGCAAACCACGTTGCCAACGGTGCTAACTGCAATGGTCAACCCAACGTGGGAGGGCATGGCGCAAACCATGTTGGGTATAACGGATTCTCGGGAATCAATGGTTCATATGGAGGTTATGGTGCTCCCAATTCATATCCGAATATGCAAACTCCAAATTCCAGTCCGTATGGAGGCTATGGTGCTCCTAACAATTTTCGAACATGCAAAGTCCAAATCCCGGCCCGTATGGAGTTTCCCCCATTTATAATTTCAATCATGCTCTGAATGCGAATCCGAATGGTAATGGTGATGGTCCCGGTTACGGAGGTTCCATTAATGATGTTCATGAGGACACTCCCGATCCGTATGCTTTGTTTGGAGGAATGAGTCCTAATGCTGAATATGCCCCTCCCGTCCTCGCTATGAAAGAAGTTAGCAAAGCCTTCGTGGGAGCGACTATTTCGTCTTGTGTATCCCTTCCTCCCGAGGTTATGGATATTGACATCCGTTCTCTTGATTTTTCTCGAATTCCGATATTCCATGGGTTTGCTAAGGAAGATACTCTCCAATTCCTCTGGCAATTTATGTGGGAAGTTAGTTTTCATTGCCCGAATATGATGAGTTAAGAGCATCTTCGACTCCGTTGTTTATCGTATGCTCTCCAAGATAAGGCATTTTTGTGGTGTATGGGTTACCCCCCCCCCCCCCCCCCAATTCTATTCATACATGGGATGAGCTCTCGGCAACATTCTTGTATCATTACTATTCCGCGGAGAAGACGACCGATTTGAGGATTAAGAATATTTCGTTTAAATAAATGAAAAACGAGCCATTTCACTCCGTTTGGGCTCGTTTCTAAGATCTTCTCACGAGTTTCCCCCATCATCGTATGCCCAAGGAACTTTTAATCTAAACTTTCTATGCGGTGTTGGACCCATAATTCCAATATATGGTTGATACGTCGGCCGGGGGTAATATGAAAGAACGACCTCCTCAAGTTGTTCTCAAGATTTTCACCACTCTCACCCAAAACTCTCAAGAGAAATCTTCTCGAGCAACGTACTCCAATGATAATGAAGTGAGTGAAGCTTCTTATCCTAGAGATCTTGAGTTGGAAAAGGAACTAGTGGCTATTAAGGCTCAAATGGCTAAATTGTCAAGCACAAGTCCGGATCCCCCGTGCACGTCATGTGGAATGACTGGTGAGCCGAACTTTTGTGTTCCTTTCAAAATTAATTACCAATTAACCAGCACGCGTCTACATTTGAAAAGGAGTTTAGTTTGCCCGCAAGAGAACGGGGTCACTTGTAGACTAGTGAGTCAACTCGGGTCGATCTCTCGAGAAATGGGAATCGGATTTAACGATGTTTATTATATTAATATCACAATTCTATATAAACACACGGTCAAATGGATTTTAGAAATAATTCGAAATTAATTGCTTTGAAAACAAAAACTCTCTTGTCTCGAGGGTGTCAACCTCTCGACAAGTCGTGAGAAAAGCGACAATTGCAAAAAAAATACGGAATACTACACATCATACTAGCATTTGCTTCCCATATTGCATGTTGTAGTAATAACAACTAACAATCTAATGTCTTCAATAATCAAGGATCAATAATAATTCTATCACAATACTACTTCCGACATTATCTCAAATGCGCAACAAGATTCATGATAATTTAAATACTAAAAGCTTCACAAACTATAACTAAATCAACCATAATTCCATTCTCAATCCAATAGTTCAACCAAAATCAATAATTCAAAAATGCAAAGGTGTGAATCCAATTCACCAAACCTTAACAATCTACTAATATAACATTAACTAGCATACTATCAATTGTTCATATCCAATATCAAACCAAACCACTTTCAAAAACATCAAATCAAAAGATGAGTTTAGAAATTAATAATCGTTGAACTACTTTCAACGAATGATGACGACGAACGAGTGCACTCATAGAGCATAATTTTTGCTCCTCATCTTTCCCAAATAACCATATACCATTTATTTTAGCCTTTTATAGCTAAGATTTCTTTCAACCCCCAACCCCGAATGCTTGCTTTAACCAAGATGCTTTAGATGCTCTATTGAACTTAAGCACTCTTATTTTATTATTATTTTTTTTTCTATATATATATATATAATATATATATATATATTTTGCTTTATCTCTTTTTAAAGAGTCACACTAGTTCCTACCCCGTAATCGTCATATATTATTAACCATAATTAAAACTCTCATCTAACTTTGTTGAAATAAGAGCTACAATAATGCTCGTGGATAACAAAGAAATGGAATTAAGGCTCAAAGGGGCTCATTGGGATTTTTAGTGGTTTTTATTTATTAATAAGGTCGGAAACGGGTTTTATATGTGCCTATCGTCATATTTAAAACCAAATGTACACATGCGATTAAGAGACCTTTCAAAACACTTATCGAATCACAATATAAAATGATGATAAACACACAAGGCTTTTCACTAGGGTTCAATTCAAACTTTGAAAACAAGGTGATCGAGTATTTGAATTTTTGAAGAATTGGTAACGACTAAGTGTTGTTTTAAATACATATAAGTAGTTTTGAAAAATTGCACTTAAACAAGCTCAAAAGACTCTAACATCATATCACAAAATACATGATTCCGACAGGCATGCCAGTACAAGCACAAATAAGCATGGGCAAATATTCAGTTGGTTGACTAGCATTTTGTTACGAAAAACGTGACTATGTTACTAAAAATGGTTCAAATTCAAGCATGTATAGACTAAAACCCTGGAAACGGACAGTTGTACACTGTCCGATCGGTCAAGGTGAGACTCCGATCGGACTGCAGTCTCTCCCCCCTTTTCGAAAGTGTAAGCAAACTCCTGGTTGCTAAAATACGATTATTGAACATTGGGGAATAGAAAAGTGCACAAAACATCACATGTAATCGAATCAACCAAGAGTAGAAATAGTCAACACAATGCAAACATAAAAGAAATAAAATTACAAAAAATTCGAATAAATAGTAAAAATCCTAAAAAGCAATAAAAGATGGATAGAGTGGTGATACAGATTGTGGGGCATGGGCCCGCCTACTGGTCCATATGGTCCGGAGGGGGAGTTGGGTAGCGTTGCTCGAGATGGGAGAGGCGCTTATCAATTTGAATGAGGTATCCATGATTCGCCTCAACGCTTCCGGACAATCGGGTAAGATGATGAGTAGTTTTCATCCAGCTGTTGCCCAAAGTCGTCAATGTGCTCCGGAAGTAACGAGCCTCCTCTCGAGCTTCCTCACGCGCAGCCCAGGCGTCTTGGCGAGCGTTCCTCACGTGCTCCTCTTGATGGATGTGCAACTACCCCATTTGATCCATCATACATGCCTGAAAATCCTGCTGCTACTGCCACTGCTCGTCCGAGAAATAAACGCCGTCCCCATACTCTCCCTGATTGTAAGTCCGGGAACCGGTGTTCCCATTTCCCCCTTTCCTCATTCATGGTCTCCTCCATGTTGTCCTTCTCATTCTCTTCATTCTCATCCTCATCGTCCTCATCGTCGCCCTCGTCGGTTTCGTTGTTGTCGGAATCCTCAATGACTTCAGCTCTAATCCTATCCGACGCCATCATAAAAGTCGGGATAGCTACGTTCCGACCATTAGCCATCTGACTCTCAACTACCATTGCGATGCTCGGGTATACAATATCATCGTTGTAAGGCTCACAACCGTGGTGCCGTGCAAGTGCGGTAATGAAAGCTCCTAAAGAAAGCTTCACCGTTTTCTTTTCCCTCACTTGTTGAACATTCTCGATTGCCGCAGTTAAAAGTGGATAAATGTTTGCATTTCCACGGTGGTACGCAATCCACGAGGCCTTCAATTCAGTTGACAAAATCCGAGTGGCGTCCTCCTTGCCCAAGAAAACTTGAATGAAAAACTTGTAAGTGAGATAGACGGCATTTGACCGCAAGGATGTTGAACTTAAAGGGTATCCGGCCTCCGGTGGTGCTCCAAAAAGCTTAGCCCACCAAGTGCTTTTGTCGTATTCGTCTAGCTCAAATCCCTCGTTGGGCCCTCGTTGTTTATCAATCCCGAAAATGTCATCAAGGTCACAAAAGAAGGTGCAGAATGTTTGGTTTTGGAAGCGACACTCGAATGTAACGTCGGAAAGTGATTTGAACGTTGTGAAGAAATCGAGCATAAGAGTTCGATACCCGGGTTGATTAACATCAGCCCATTTCATTTGCCCAAGGTTCCCGATTCCCTTGACAAATTTCACGGCCGTCTTATCACCAATTGCGACCTTCTCTCCCTAAAACTCGAGATTGATGAAACGGGGGTGGTAGACGTCCCTTTTAATCAAGGATTTGTAGAGCGTAGTTTCACGCTCGTCCTTGAGGTCGAAGGGAGCCAACCCACCCCGGGTGTTGCTCGGGATGCGGACAGTAGTTTTTCCTTGACGTTGATGAGAAGACGATGACATGACTGATTCGAAAACTCAAAAGATACAACAAACGTTCTCACGGGACTTTTATAAAACACCTTGCGTGCGACTCAAAACTCTACCAATTTCAAGTTCAATTTGCACAAACCTACTCCAATTCCCACAAAACCTGTAATTCAATCTCCCAAACAATTTCATAAAGTTGAGTTTCAACCATTGTACCTTGAGTTTTTTGTGTTTGGGAGTGGTGGTAAAGCTTGGTATGTGGTGAAGTATTTGTGCTTGATTTCCGAAAATTCTCCAGGGAGGAAGCAATTTGGTGTGTTGTGTCTTCAATCGGATGCATTATTGCTCTTAATTCTATGAATAGTGAAGTGTTGGAGAATGAATTTTAGAGTTATGCACTGTAAAAGAGAGAAACTTGAGTTAGGGTAAAAGAAATTGTGAATGGGCCGACAACAGTTTTATAAACTGCTTCGTCGTTCGATCGGTCAGTTTCATGGTCCGATCGGACTGCGGTCCAGTAAGTTTTGTGCGATCGGTCTAGGTCCTTGACCGACCAGTCTGCACTGTTCTCCGATTTTTTGATTTTTTTGTCTGTTTTTGTGTGTTTTTTCTTTTATTGATTCAAATGATTATTCAAAAGTAGTTTGGGTGTTCACACGAAGACCCTTATGAACATCTTGCAAGTTTCCTATAAGTGCGTGATATTCAAAGAGTAAATTTCATGTCACACTTTCCATCTACGCTTGTTTTATTTCTCTTTAAGGGACAAAGCGAGAAATTAGTTGGGTTTGGTAGATGATGGGAGCATTACAGAATTTGATGTGTTGAAGGATAAGATTTTTGCAAAAAATTTAGCGTCGGCGAAAATGATGCACTTAGTGAGCGATATTTCTAGGTTTATGCAAGAGAATTCAGAGCCATTATACGAGGCTTAGGATTACTGTGAGAGATAATTCCAAGGTGTCACCAACATGGGATTTCAGAGACATAACTAATATGTTTCTTTAGTAATGATTTAAGTAGTCAAACTTGAGCTTTGATCGATGCGGTAGCCGGATAACCATTGTTGGTTAAAATTACTAAGATGCTTTTGCTCTCAATTAGACATAGCTATAAAAGAATATCAATGAACTTTCAAAAGGTTATCTAATGGATAGAGTGGTAAAAATGAAAGAAGTGGTTTCTCTTAAGAATAATTCCATTTTAATTGAAATGCTAGAAAATCATGTTTGCTTGCGTGTGATAATGATTGAGTTGTGATTTGTTGACATTACTTGGAACATTGGCAAAGTGACACGGTTTTTTTTTAAGATAGGTTGTTTAATTTTTTTTTCGGCACTATTATAATTGTAGGGTATGGAGAGTACAAATCTTACGTAAGGGCATTAGCCTCGTGCTATCTATGCAATTTTTTGCAAAAATTGAATACTTTGTACTGGCCTTGTTCTCGGTCGCTCTCTATAGGATTAATTTGTAATTTTCTTTATTTATTTTTGGAGATGTAAAACCTTACTCCTCGCGTAATTGGAAAAAGTGTAAGTTGCAATTGGCAACAAGTCACAGAGTTGAAAAGACATTCAATTATGATTTTATTAGCTCTTGTTGTAAATATGTGTTCATTAAGTACCTCATCATTTAGGTACTCTAAAAAACAATCAAAAAAAATTAAAAAAGTAGATTACAAGAAGAAAGATTCTTTTATAGGTTATGTGTATATAATAAGTTGTACAACCCTTGTACGCATTTTTTTTTACTATTAGAAAATTATATAAAGAGGTTCATAGATGACGGGGCGAGCATGATGCCGAATTAGTGGTTTTGAGCGTGGATAGACCTTGGCCAGTGCATGGACGAGAGACTTGCATAAAGGGCAACTCATTATATTATTCATCTGTTTTGCATGTAATTGTGGTATTTTTATCGTATTCTTAGTTCGAAATTTTATGTCGATTTAGTAGTTTTGAGTCATGTTTAATTAGTTTTTTTTGGTTGTTTTCTCGTGATAATTATTTTTGTGGCTCTTGTTGATTTTATGTTTAACTTGTAGAAATGGGTGCAATTGATTTGAGGGTTGGGGAAGTTTTTGGGTTCTTATGTTCAAATTCCTATTTTATAGGCTAAGGCATTGAGGACCAAAATTCAAGCCAAGAGAAAGTTCAAAAATGCCAAAACTTTCTGGCTGGCCTAGCCTCGCCCAACCTCGCCCAAGTCCTCCCCTGGCCTCGCCCTACCTCACCCAGCTTCGCCATGCAGATCTAATCGGCGCCTAGCTTCGCCCAAGATCACGCACCATGCCTCGCCATGCAGCACCAAGCTTCGCCCAAAGTCCCTCGCCCCAAGCGTCGCCCAAGCTCGCTAACCCTTGCGCCAAGCTTCGCCCAAGTGCAATAAGTGTCGCCCAAGCTCGCCAACCCTCGTGCCCGTGCACTGGCCAAGGCTCGCCCAGGTTCGAGACGGCTCGCCACTGGTCAAGCCACATTGAGCTATCTCAGTCAACATGGACCAGTTTTGGTCAAACCCGGGATTTTTAACCCTTTTTTGCTAATTTTGCCCATGTAAACCCAATTAAACCTAGTTTAAATAGGAGACACCTTTCATTTTTTAAACTATCACTCAAATCCAAAACTTGCATGGGTTTTGGGATATTTTCTCTATCTTATTCTTAATTTAATTTTGAAGATTGCCTTGGGTTTGTAAGCTCAAGATTAATCCAAGTACTCCCTTGTATTTTTAATTTGATTCAATTTAATTCAAGTTTGTACTCTTGTCTTTCAATTCAAGTAAGATTTTCTTTATTTTCATGCTTTGTTCTTAAATTTCATGCTTGTTCTTCAACTTATGCTTTTTACCTTAGCTCTTTGATTTATTGCTTGATCTTGTTAATTGACTATAGATTCTAAATGAGTGACACATCTAAGATATAGATCGAGTCCTTGATCGTTTTTTATTTTAAGTCTTTCATATGATTTATTTTGATTTTTATTTTCATGCATAGTTTAGGGTTAAATCTTAGATCTCAACTTCCTTGCTTGTTATTTCCGTAAAGATTTAAACTTTGACGTCAATTTCCATTGCTCTTTCCATTCATACTTTCAATTTTTGCTTATTTGCATTATTTAGGATCTTATACATACATGCTTGTACTTGGTGAAACTTGCTTGTTTTTGCTTATTTTCATTATTGCTTTGCATTCCTATATTGAGGCATACGACGAGGCATCTGACCAACATGCAATTTCAATTTTTAGTTTAGTTTAGATAGGTTAATTGCTTATTTTTATTTTCCTTTACTTTTCAAAGCTTGAAACACCTTGATTCCTTCAATTGAATCGAATTCCGATAAAACCAAGCCAATAGAACCTTTATTTCTAAAAACCACAAAAAAACTACACTTCAAAATGGCATCGTTGCCGGGGAAGTTGCTCTTGTCGTGTTTGTGTATGAATAAGAAGGCGGTAGATCTTGATGAGGAGTCGGAAGACGAAGATCAAACCGTCGGGAGAGGGGTTCGAGACTTACACCAAAATGAGGGGGTCGAGATGGAGAATGAGAATATGAACGAGGTGGAGAACATTGGGGGAGAAGGACATCAAAGCGGGCCGGCGACGAATCAAGAAGATAATGCACGGGGCAAGGAGCTCGTAGTCTTTACGAGAAGAAAAAATCGTCCGAACATTTGATTTGAGCCACGAGAAAGCGAGGAACTCAACGAGAATGATGATATATAAGAGGATGACTCTCAAGAGGCGGAGAATATGAGGACAATGACTATTCAATCCGAGAGCGAGGAGGACGATGATTATTTTAACCCAAGTCGTCCGACATGTGTGAAAAATGATGAGCCCCTTCCTTTCCTTCCATTTGTATGGCATGGAGAACACCGATTCCGAAAGCGACGAGTAGGCGATGTGGTGGGGGAATAAAAAGCACGACCCTTTTTAATCTCTTAAACTCTTTTAATCTAGTAGTTTTATTTGGTTTTGTAACATATTTATATTTGATGTTCTTGGTTTTTTTTGGAGACGTCCGGACGTTTACTTCATGACTTTGCAAATTGTTTGTGTAACATCCATACATCCAATACATTATTTATTTATTTATTTATCATCATACATTAAAAATATAATACTAGTCCCGAGCTCGTCGCCATAAAAAAATTTCTATTTTAGTTTTAAATAATCTAAGAATTCTATTTAAACAAATTTATAGTTCGTTTTCAAATAAAATTATAATATCAACTTCTAAGAAATTAGTATAATTATTTAGTAATTTATTTATTTATTTAAATTACTTTTGAGTCGTGTATGAAATAATTTCGATTTCTAAAATTATTATAATTTATTTATATTATAGTTATTATAAATAAATTAAAGTACTATTGGGTTGTCAACGGAATCATTTWGTTTTTAAACTTAAGCCGTCTAGTGGATCGWTTTCTTTTCYGACTTGAAAACGAGCCCAATGACTAGCCCGAGTCCACTAAACCTCAGCCCTAACCTTCCATAATTAAATCCTAAGCTTAGTTTATAAAGAAAAATCCAAAATTTCAACTTTCTCACAACTCTACTTGCACACGGCCGCATTAGGTAAACTACTATTGTTTTTCTGAATTTTCTCAATGAACACCAACAAGCTCAATCCCATGTTCCGGCAGCCATCGCAATCGAAACTGCTGCAGATTCCTATCATCAGCCTTGCCAACATCACGATATCATCAACATCAAACGAATCCCGGCTGAAACCCCATCGAAACACACCCAAAACTCCGCCCAAAAGGTCCACCGCAGCCATGTTCTTCCCGAACGTTTTCCAGGACCGAACAACACCAGCCGAATTTCACACCATCCATCATCGTCAACCACAGATTGCCACCATCCCCACGCCTGCTGCCAAGCCCAAACTCCAGGACGAAGCCTGAACAAGACTCGACCGCTGATTTCTCGTAGCACGACAATCATCATCACCAAACCCGTACACCAAACTGCAGCCCGATCTTGGCCAAAAATCACCGCCACCCCTCGACCTCACGCAATCGAGTCACCCAAACTGCCGTCAAATGCCGTTGCAATAAGCCCGAAGTCACATCCATCGCCGTCGCTGATTCAGAAGGGGCGCGTCACCCACCGACGCACGGTGAACCAGCCGCCGTTTAGCCGTCTTTTGCCCTCGCCGATTTCTGCCCGATTTGCTCGCCGCTGCTGTGTGTTGTTTGCGCCGACGACCGAAGGAACAATTGCCATCGCCGACTTCTGAAATCAAGAGGAGAATCCAGCCGAAGCCGCCGTGGTTCATGCCGCCTGTGCAAAACCAACCAAGCCCGGCAGTTGCTGTCACCGGAGGACGCCGCCGATTCGCCGGTGCTGCGCCGATTTTGCCGAGTCATGCCATGGAGCAATCAATAGAGAAATGGGCGAATTTTGGATGGTCAACTTCTGAGATTGGAGAAGGAATCCCAATTAAGGCCGCCTCACAACTGTGGCCGATTGRTGCGCCGTGCGCCGACTGCCGTGCCTCCCATCGTCGCCGCTTAATTTTCTGGTTTCGGGAGAAAGGAAGAATGWYGGYAAGAAGACGGGTCTGAGGCTAGAAAGGGCTGGGGTCCTCCTTTTATATCCAGCCCACTTTCCCAAAATTCCAAATTGACCCCTAAACCTTCTGCCAACCTTCGATTGAACCCTCAGATTATCTAAGCCTTCAAATTCAGCCTTCCAGATTATAGAAACCCCAATCCAGCCCCAAAACATATTTTATAACTACACTCCAGTCCATTTTAAATTGTTATGATTATTATTATTATTATTATTATTATTATTATTATTATTATTATTATTATTATTATTATTATTATTATTATTATTATTATCAATAATATTGTTATTATTATTACTATTATCATTATTATTACTATTTTAAATATGAAAAATACTAATTAAATATATTCTCTAATTGATTAGGTGAAGAGCATTAAGGGGACTTAGGATTTCAACTACGTGCATACCACTCAATTTTCCACGACATATTTACGAGGTAGGGACCACTGACTTGCCTATGTTAAATTTTATGTACTCAAATTTATGTTCTATGTGTATCATGCAATTCTATGTTTTCAAAAACTAATATAGCCGTAGACCAAAAGTGTCTGTGAGCGGGGAAAAGGGTCATCGGGTTTATCCCAGCGTGCTATAACCACGAATTAAAACCAGAGACCAAATGTTTCTGTGACTGGGGAAAAGGGTCATCGGGTATATCCCGGCGCGTTTTAGCTGCAGTCAACTTATTTTCTACGATAAAACTATGAATTCTATAGTCATTTGTTCTATTTTTAAGTTGTATGATTTTGTATGGGTTAAGTCGGTGTAACTATTGAGTACGTTGAGCTCATCCCAAATCAACGACGTGTTTTTCAGGTACAAATGAAGATATCGAATGAAAAGGAAACGAGGAGGGGAATAAAAAAACTCTCGATGTTGAATTTATGTCTTTCTAAATTTTTTTTCTGTTTTAAATAAAAGTCTTACTTCAAACAAATGCTACTTTAACTATCAATTTTCATTGATAGCATATGGGTCGTTTATATTATTATCTTCTGCTGCGTAATTTTGAAACTTTTGAAAATTTTCTATTCTCTGTTGATATTTATGTTAAAACGTGAAAATTAGACATTTATTGTGACGCCAAGATTCCTCCACTTAATTATTTAAAAATATAAATCATTTTTCGACTAAATTGAAATCGGGGCGTTACAAAGGTGGTATCAGAGCCAAGGTTTTGAGTGGTTCTGTAGACTCGTTTCGTTTGTGAAAATCAAAAAGTTTATAAAATAAATATTTAAATTACTTAAATAGTTCTCATTCCTCCTCGTCGAACGTTCGTCGATATCCTCAAGGTACAAAAGTTCATTGCAATTGTTTAATCATTAATTTACATTCCATGTTATACTATGATTGCATTGTAGTGGGTATGGATGTTGATACTTTGGATATGATTGCATTGTATTGGGATTGGTTGTTGATAATTTTGGTAAGATGACACTCCAAGGCATGGAGGATTTCATTATTTATGGTTTTTCGGTAGTCGACACGATGAGGTTATTTTGTTGACCAAAACATCGTTTGTGGCGCTAGGCCAAAGAAGAAACTCCTAAGGAAAACCGTGAAGAGGTTTCCAAAGGGAAGAAGAAGCGGGAACAGGGTTAATGAAGAAAACCCAACCCACTTCGACCAGAAGACCGTTGAGGCTATGGACACGGTTTCCACCAACTTTTTTTCAATGCCTTCAAGATAACGGTTTGGGGAATGGAGGCAACAACTCGAGAGCAGTGGATCAGTTCCGCCAGTACCGACCACCAACTTTCAATGGGAGATATGGACCTGATGCAGTGAAAGAGTGGTTTCGGTCGCTCGAAAGAATCTTTCGAATGATAGCATGCGACGACGTGCAGAAGGTCACGTGCGCCACTTTTCAGCTAACTGAAGATGCTGATCACTGGTGGGAAGGTTATTTGAGAACCTGTTCAGAGGCGGAGCGAGACGCCTTCACTTGGAACAAGTTCAAGACGGTGGTTATGGAGAAGTTTTTCCCGCGCTCGTATCGTGATCAGAAGGAGACCGAATTCCTGAATTTCAAACAAGGAAACTTGACGGTCACTGACTACGAGAGGAGGTTTAACCAGTTGAGCCGCTTCGCTATGCACCTTGTGGACACCGATTTGAAGAAATCGTTGAGGTTCAAAAGAGGCTTGAGGTCACAACTAGCGGGTATTCTTTCAGCAAGGGATGGACAACAAGCCCATGTGCCAAAGTTGCGGTAAGAGGCATTTCGGAGAATGCCTCCTGAGGCAAGGAAAGTGTTACCGCTGCCATCAGAGTGGGCATACAGCGTCTTTCTGCACCGTGTTCGGTCAACGACAACAAGGCGGTGGAGTGCCAAGGCCAGGACCGGCTACTGGAGGAAATGCTCGAATGTATGCCATGACACGCAATGAGGCTGAAGAGAATCCTGGAGTTATAACAGGTATGTTAACCGTCTCAGGAATTCCTGCTTTTGTGCTTTTTGATACGGGTGCTTCAAATTTATGTTCTATGTGTATCATGCAATTCTATGTTTCCAAAAACTAATATAGCCGTAGACCAAAAGTGTCTGTGACCGGGGAAAAGGGTCATCGGGTTTATCCCGGCGTGCTATAACCACGAATTAAAACCAGAGACCAAATGTGTCTGTGACCGGGGAAAAGGGTCATCGGGTATATCCCGGCGCGTTTTAGCTGCAGTCAACTTATTTTCTACGATAAAAATATGAATTCTATGGTCATTTGTGCTATTTTTGAGTTGTATGATTTTGCATGGGTTAAGTCGGTGTAACTATTGAGTACGTTGAGCTCATCCCAAATCAACGACGTATTTTTCAGGTACAAATGAAGATATCGAATGAAAGGGAAACGAGGAGGGGAATAAAAAACTCTCGATGTTGAATTTATGTCTTTCTAAATTTGTTTTCTGTTTTAAATAAAAGTCTTACTTCAAACAAATGCTACTTTAACTATCAATTTTAATTGATAGCATTTGGGTCGTTTATATTATTATCTTCTGCTGCGTAATTTTGAAACTTTTGAAAATTTTCTATTCTCTGTTGATATTTATGTTAAAATAGTGAAAATTAGACATTTATTGTGACGCCAAGATTCCTCCACTTAATTATTTAAAATATAAATCATTTTTCGACTAAATTTAAATCGGGGCGTTACAGTTTGAATTTCTTTCGTAATTTTGGAATGCATGGTTCTTATGCTAGTTTTCTTGAGTGGGATGAATTAGCGCTGATTATGCATTGTTTCCCTCGTGAGTTGTTTTGCTTTCTGGACTCTCACTACTGCCAGAATAGACAAACAAAGGCGGTTTTTTTGGAGATTTAACGGCGGTTTTTGAACCGCCGTTATATCGATCGCCATAAATTTTTACAGCGCGTTCTCAAAAATCGCTTGTAAAAAATGTCACTTTTTAAGGTAGTTCTTGAAAACCGCCGCAAATTTATGTTCTATGTGCATCATGCAATTCTATGTTTCCAAAACTTATATAGCCGTAGACCAAAAGTGTCTGTGACCGGGGAAAAGGGTCATCGGGTTTATCCCGGCGTGCTATAACCACGAATTAAAACCAGAGACCAAATGTGTCTGTGGACCGGGGAAAAGGGTTATCGGGTATATCCCGGCGCGTTTTAGCTGCAGTCAACTTATTTTCTACGATAAAAATATGAATTCTATGGTCATTTGTGCTATTTTTGAGTTGTATGATTTTGCATGGGTTAAGTAGGTGTAACTATTGAGTACGTTGAGCTCATCCCAAATCAACGACGTATTTTTCAGGTACAAATGAAGATATCGAATGAAAGGGAAACGAGGAGGGGAATAAAAAAACTCTCGATGTTGAATTTATGTCTTTCTAAATTTGTTTTCTGTTTTAAATAAAAGTCTTACTTCAAACAAATGCTACTTTAACTATCAATTTTAATTGATAGCATTTGGGTCGTTTATATTATTATCTTCTGCTGCGTAATTTTGAAACTTTTGAAAATTTTCTATTCTCTGTTGATATTTATGTTAAAATAGTGAAAATTAGACATTTATTGTGACGCCAAGATTCCTCCACTTAATTATTTAAAATATAAATCATTTTTCGACTAAATTTAAATCGGGGCGTTACAGTTTGAATTTCTTTCGTAATTTTGGAATGCATGGTTCTTATGCTAGTTTTCTTGAGTGGATGAATTAGCGTGATTATGATTGTTTCCCTCGTGAGTTGTTTTGCTTTCTGACTCTCACTACTGCAGAATAGTCAATTTTCCACGACTATATTTACGAGGTAGGGACCACTGACTTGCCTATGTTAAATTTTATGTACTCAAATTTATGTTCTATGTGCATCATGCAATTCTATGTTTCCAAAACTTATATAGCCGTAGACCAAAAGTGTCTGTGACCGGGGAAAAGGGTCATCGGGTTTTATCCCGGCGTGCTATAACCACGAATTAAAACCAGAGACCAAATGTGTCTGTGGACCGGGGAAAAGGGTTATCGGGTATATCCCGGCGCGTTTTAGCTGCAGTCAACTTATTTTCTACGATAAAAATATGAATTCTATGGTCATTTGTGCTATTTTTGAGTTGTATGATTTTGCATGGGTTAAGTAGGTGTAACTATTGAGTACGTTGAGCTCATCCCAAATCAACGACGTATTTTTCAGGTACAAATGAAGATATCGAATGAAAGGGAAACGAGGAGGGGAATAAAAAAACTCTCGATGTTGAATTTATGTCTTTCTAAATTTGTTTTCTGTTTTAAATAAAAGTCTTACTTCAAACAAATGCTACTTTAACTATCAATTTTAATTGATAGCATTTGGGTCGTTTATATTATTATCTTCTGCTGCGTAATTTTGAAACTTTTGAAAATTTTCTATTCTCTGTTGATATTTATGTTAAAATAGTGAAAATTAGACATTTATTGTGACGCCAAGATTCCTCCACTTAATTATTTAAAATATAAATCATTTTTCGACTAAATTTAAATCGGGGCGTTACAGTTTGAATTTCTTTCGTAATTTTGGAATGCATGGTTCTTATGCTAGTTTTCTTGAGTGGATGAATTAGCGTGATTATGATTGTTTCCCTCGTGAGTTGTTTTGCTTTCTGACTCTCACTACTGCAGAATAGACAAACAAAGGCGGTTTTTTGGAGATTTAACGGCGGTTTTTGAACCGCCGTTATATCGATCGCCATAAATTTTTACAGCGGTTCTCAAAAATCGCTGTAAAAAATGTCACTTTTTAAGGTAGTTCTTGAAAACCGCCGTAAAAAGTGCGTAAAAAAGCGTCACTTTTTACGGCGGTTCTTAAAAAATACCTTCTATATAGTCTGTTTTCCAGAATGGACATTCTACGGCAGTTTTTGAAAATTCCTTCTAGAAAGTTTATTTTCTAGAACAGATTTTTAAAAATACCTTCTAGAAAGTAGTAAAAAATGAAATGAAAGCAGGTGCACCAAATATGTTTCATATTGATTCAAAGGAATATGTACAAGAATTATACATCAATATAAAATCATCCATATATACACAACCATTAAAGAAAATATTCAATAATTCACATCTGCAGCATTATTTCCCACTCAATAGGTCAATACCCTAAGTGCATATGTATTAAATCGACTTCCAAAGTCCAAAAATGTTAGTCCACACATATAAGTTAGACTTACAAATCTGGGTCTCGTACAAGCATTTTTTTTGACAAAATATAATTGGCACTCTCG
>BMAC01000822.1:246067-277565 GCA_014905375.1 Phtheirospermum japonicum | reverse complement strand
ACAAACAAAGGCGGTTTTTTTGGAGATTTAACGGCGGTTTTTGAACCGCCGTTATATCGATCGCCATAAATTTTTACAGCGGTTCTCAAAAATCGCTGTAAAAAATGTCACTTTTTAAGGTAGTTCTTGAAAACCGCCGTAAAAAGTGCGTAAAAAAGCGTCACTTTTTACGGCGGTTCTTAAAAAATACCTTCTATATAGTCTGTTTTCCAGAATGGACATTCTACGGCAGTTTTTGAAAATTCCTTCTAGAAAGTTTATTTTCTAGAACAGATTTTTAAAAATACCTTCTAGAAAGTAGTAAAAAATGAAATGAAAGCAGGTGCACCAAATATGTTTCATATTGATTCAAAGGAATATGTACAAGAATTATACATCAATATAAAATCATCCATATATACACAACCATTAAAGAAAGCCGTAAAAAGTGCGTAAAAAAGCGTCACTTTTTACGGCGGTTCTTAAAAAATACCTTCTATATAGTCTGTTTTCCAGAATGGACATTCTACGGCAGTTTTTGAAAATTCCTTCTAGAAAGTTTATTTTCTAGAACAGATTTTTAAAAATACCTTCTAGAAAGTAGTAAAAAATGAAATGAAAGCAGGTGCACCAAATATGTTTCATATTGATTCAAAGGAATATGTACAAGAATTATACATCAATATAAAATCATCCATATATACACAACCATTAAAGAAAATATTCAATAATTCACATCTGCAGCATTATTTCCCACTCAATAGGTCAATACCCTAAGTGCATATGTATTAAATCGACTTCCAAAGTCCAAAAATGTTAGTCCACACATATAAGTTAGACTTACAAATCTGGGTCTCGTACAAGCATTTTTTTTGACAAAATATAATTGGCACTCTCGGACACAAACAAAGGCGGTTTTTTTGGAGATTTAACGGCGGTTTTTGAACCGCCGTTATATCGATCGCCATAAATTTTTACAGCGGTTCTCAAAAATCGCTTGTAAAAAATGTCACTTTTTAAGGTAGTTCTTGAAAACCGCCGTAAAAAGTGCGTAAAAAAGCGTCACTTTTTACGGCGGTTCTTAAAAAATACCTTCTATATAGTCTGTTTTCCAGAATGGACATTCTACGGCAGTTTTTGAAAATTCCTTCTAGAAAGTTTATTTTCTAGAACAGATTTTTAAAAATACCTTCTAGAAAGTAGTAAAAAATGAAATGAAAGCAGGTGCACCAAATATGTTTCATATTGATTCAAAGGAATATGTACAAGAATTATACATCAATATAAAATCATCCATATATACACAACCATTAAAGAAAATATTCAATAATTCACATCTGCAGCATTATTTCCCACTCAATAGGTCAATACCCTAAGTGCATATGTATTAAATCGACTTCCAAAGTCCAAAAATGTTAGTCCACACATATAAGTTAGACTTACAAATCTGGGTCTCGTACAAGCATTTTTTTTGACAAAATATAATTGGCACTCTCGGATATGTTGGGCCAAGGTTCAGATACAAAATCAAGTTCCCTTTTCAACACCTGCTCAAAAATTATCAGTTTCGTTTCTGATACAAAGAATACATTTGGCATGCAAGAAAATTATATTTTACGGATAAGATAAGCATAATGTACCGTATCAAGCAAGAAACACGCTTACCGTCCCAAAATGGTGGTACTCCACATAGCAGGATGTAAATGATAACTCCAGCACTCCAAACGTCACATTCTGGTCCGTAATTCTTCCTTAGTACCTCTGGAGCTATGTAATAAGGGCTCCCAACCACATCACGAAATATTTAACCTAAGAAGATAAATATCAGAATTTGACCAAACTTATACAACGAGTGATTGAAATAAAATGAATTAAGAAGACAGCATAGAGATATCTCAATTACGTAGAAACAACATGGATGACTCTACTCCAATAATCGGGGCATATGTGAACAAAAGCATATTAATGTCTGTTCACAACTATACTTCCTAATATAAGAAAACTGAATGATCAGGCATACTTCACAAACAAGGATTTTATGAAGAGACCAAAAATCAAACCAACAAACAAATCTGAATTCCAAACCCATTACATTCCCCAACAAATCATCTAAACACGAGTGGTTAATTGTAAATAGTATTATCATACCAGGTTTTGGTCTATAACAAGCATTCTGAAATATAAGACGTAAAGCATATCTACTCACGTTTGAATTCAAAGGGCTCCACCCCAGTTTTGGTTACGGTACAACCGAGGGCCCGAAAAGAAGATGCAATGGCATGGCCACAGCCGGGACACCAAACCCCCACCCGACATTGACTTGAATGTACACCAAAACCTAAGAGGTGATCGAAGTCCCGACGTTAATCGAGAAATAAAACCAATTGAAGGAGCTTTTGTGGCTCTTCTCGATCTCATCAGCGTCGTCGAACTGATCGGCTCCGTAGGACGAGACGCAGGGCTTGATTCCACTAGTACCTAGTGCCACGAGGTACAACACGGCGAAGCACATCACCGTTTGGGAGCTCGTCGGGTAGCATTTGTCTTTGGTGTGGCACGTCGGCCTCATGCCTGGAACAGAAGCAGTTTAATTCAAAAGTGTCATTCCCTATCAATACTAATTTATTCGGCGTTAGTGTTTCGAAAATTAAAAAAATAATAATAATTAAAAAAAAATCACAATGACATAGATTATAGAAAAGCTAGTGATAGTCCAATATCTTCCTAGACAATGGGAAAATTTCCTTTGCTTCCTTTTCTGCAATTTTTTTTTCCTTCTCTTTAACAAACCAAGTTCTTTTAGGCCTTGAGAAAATTTTATCTCTGTTTGCAATCATGTTTTCTGCTAATATCTTGAAATTAGGACATTTGAGTACTTATTGTTACAAAGAATCTACTGACACTTGAAAACTATATATATATATATATATAATAAAAACCTTTGTTGCCTCTATTTCAGCTTTTCTTAGCGCCATTTCTTCCATGCAACAATAAAGGCGATAAATCATATACTTCATAAGGAATTAGATGAGAAAATGAATCATTTACCATTCTTCTTGAAGATTCGAGGTCACTTCATCTTCCATGTGCTCAATCATTTGATACCATTTCCTTATTGATTGCTCAGCTACAATATGGCTCCTAAGCCTTGCACCAATTCTTTTAACCTGCCATTCTGGTTCAATAGGTCTGGTCATTGAGATTATACTTGCGCAAAAAGCTTCATTATCCTAGTTCCCGTTCTCTATTATCAAGATAGAGGTCCAAATATTTATTTTCCTCAACAAAATCATCCAGTAAAAACCTAAATGGATATATTAATGGAAACTTACAGGTGATGAGGCATTAGATAGTTAAATGAACTATGTAAAAGTCGCGTAAATCTGATGATTTTATCTATTGAAGTTCTCAAGAACAACTGAACCTCCTAAAGCATGTAAAACTAGACAAATATACAAGATGAATGGGAGAGATTAGATCTTACAACAGCTTTTAGTAGAGACCGATCATCATCAGTAACAAAGGTTACGGCTTAACTTTCTCTGGTGGCTCTGGTAGTTCGATCCACTCGATGAACATAACTGCATCAATATATACTTTCTTTTTTCATTTGTACATTATTGGGAATATGAAGTTTGAATTGAAGAGAAATTACGAAAGTTAAAATAGATTATATTTTATTTGGAAAAACCTAGATTTACCTGGTAAGATCTTGAGGACATGCAAAGTTGATAACTGTCTGAACCCCTATAATATCATGACCCTGACATCGAAAAAATACAACAATGAGATGGCAAAAAATAATGATTTTCTGGGGGAAGCTTACATCAAGACACTGGGCCTGGGTGAGGTCTCCAGAAGCTCGGCTGCTTTAAAACCAGCTAATCCAAATAGAATTTTCAACCTATGTGTTGCCTTCTTGGTTCCACTAATAATACAAAATAAGAGAAGAATTTGAGAAATAATAAAACTTTATAAGATATTTCATAAATAAAAAATCAACAATAAAAAAGATATGATAAACATTATTTAATAAATATGGCCCAATTTTCTTCTATTAATGGACTAGCCTATGCTCAAGGAGAGGCCAGTAAGAGAAAATGTGAACTTATCATGATTCTGTCAAAGGGAAAATGCAACTAATTCCATTTGAGACAGGAAAATACCTGAAAATTTATTGGTTCACAAACAGCTGTAAACATTCCAATCATCGGCGCTAACATCCCTAATCCAGAGGCCGGAGGGGGGCTCTCAGAAAAAGATTAGGAAATCGCATGTAAAGCCCATATTCTTTCCAGACCCAGATCTCAAGGGTGAGTCAAATAAAATGTGACGCAAGGAGGCCAAATGGTGATTGCACAAAGGACAAATTTTAGTGGAAGCGCCCCAGCAGATTTGACGTCACTCCAAGTCCATGAAGGACGATAATTCGCATATGAAAACATAGTGAATGAGAGGTGCTGCATATTATTAAAAAGGCATTCAAAACTCTAGTATAAGACATTACACACAATACCAATATAATGTTCCTTAGTTAGGACCTGACTAGCCTGTTAGTAAATTGTTATAGAGGATAATACTTTATATTATATACACTAGAGCATTTCTAATTTGATTTCACACCCTAAAAATATGAACACAGTGTCGAACTGCTGAAACTCTCCTACCTCTTATTTCTAATTAGTTGAACTCGCTGTATCTGAGAGGCTTTTCTTTTTCACGTGTGTGCATGGGCAAGCGTGTGTGTGTGGTCAATTAAAATATCGACATTTATGAAAAAAGCAATAACATCAAACCGACAAACGAGAATCATATATGCTCAGTACATCAACTCATCTTCAGTGAACTTTATGCGACAAAGGATCAAAAATTAAGTGAAACACTGTCCACTTCACAAGATACCATGAAAATCAAAATCCTGGTGTTGATTCGGCAATTTGCGTCTAGTGGAGAGTCTCCGAGGGACAGTTGAACGAGCGTAAGGGAGCAAACTAAAACCAAAAGCATTCTTGAGCAATGTTAAATATAAATGTCATAGGAAGTTAACATGAATGTAATGACAAGGGACATTTACGTATATAGAGCCAATGCAGAAAGTTTTATCGAGAAATTATAACCTTGAAATAACAACTGGGAAAAAAAATGAAGCCACCATCCTATACTGAGAAGGGTATATATTCAGTGCTTTGGAACATCAACGATCACCTCCTTGTAACAAATTGGGCAAGCCTGTGAATACTAAAGATTGTCAGCAAAGTTATAATTTGGCACTTGTCAAGAAGAATAAAAAAATTTATCCTTACTTTATTGATACTAAGCCATCTCCTCCCACACCCACTATGCTAGAGATGTTTACACGGAAGAGTCATTCGCTTATCACCTATTTTATACTCCATCTGGAAAAATTACACACCTTTTCAACCCAAAAATAAACATAATTAATTATCAAAATATCTTGCTTTCATATTTTAAGCTAATCAAGCATTAGAGAAAAGTTAGAATAATGATGAGACTTGAGAAAATGAATTGCTGAACCAGAAAGAAGTGATGGTAAGTATAATTAATATTGGACTGTAATTAAATAAAGAACAAAATTCTTGAACTTTGAAATATCCAATATAAATAGAATCTTGAATAATATTCGATCGTGATGCTTTTCGAAAAGGAGTTTCCCACCTAAAATCACTTTTGAAATGTGCAAAGTCCAAAACACGCTAAATTGAATGGTTCACAATTGATTGGTTACACACCACGTTCCTAATCTTTTTTTTTTCAAAAAACAGTATGCACAATAGCAAATGCAGCTTAGTTTCTCAAATTACACAATGAGTACACACATTATTCAATGAATAATTACACACGGCAATTAAATCCAGAAATATCAAAGTAGAGATAATCAGATACGAACCCAAATTCTTGTCTAGGGTTTTGGATAACTGATGAATCGGCGGTGGGACCTTCAATCGCTACTTCAGGATCATCTTCTTCCTCTAGATCCTCACAAATTGGGTCCATTTAACAAATCTATGGAGATCCTTTGGCCTTTTCTCGAACAGAGGGTTTGAAACTTTCTCCGTCGTTCTTGGCTGCGGCCACTGGCCTCGCACCCTTCTTCAGAGCCTGAAAAATACCATTGTGTTCAGACTTAAAGAATTAGGAATGAACAGAGGAAGCACATCATCATCATGGGCAGAGAGTTGAGAGGATTTTCTTTTTTTTTACCATTTTTCGATTTGCTGTGAGGAATGGAGTGTGGGTCTGAGAAATGGCTGCGAAACCTAAAATATTATACCTCACTTGAAGAGGGTGTGGAGGTCGGAGGCTAGGGTTTTATGCTCTGGTTTGTATTGGGCCTAATCTGCCCCATTTTTCTCTTTAACCCTCCCTTATCGTTGGACGACGACGAGCCCTCGGCGAACGGCTGGCGTAGATTGTTCAGGGTTTTGCCCCACTCCACCTCCAGCAAAGGCATTTACGGCCCGTGGAAAATAGAATCATCCGTCATTCGAGAAGTGATTCTCTACAGATCGGGCCTCGTCACTGCCGCCGAGGAACCTGAGCAATAGTGACTCGAAAGTGTTTGATTTAATCAAGAGGAACCTGGATTTGTTTTATGGTTCTGGGGTAGATTGGGGTTGTCTCTGTATTTGATACACATTTAAGTGACCGATATTAAGAGGACGCTCCAGGTTCTGTGGTTGATTGGCACAGTTGGGTCCTTGGGAGCGTATGCGTCATTGGCTTAACCTGCGGGTAAGAGCTTGGTGGAGTATGTTGTTGAGAATTCGGCGTCTTTGGCTGTTTGTGAGGGAAATTTTGGGGTTTTCAGAGTGGCTTCCGAGGAGAGTGATAGTGGGTTTAGGGTTCTTGCGTTTAAGAAATGTAGCGGCTGAAATTATAAATTATGGGAAAAGGAAATAAAGGGAAAATTATTTAAAAGAAAAAAACAAAAAAGCTTTTTAATCGAAGATACATTTCATGGTGGTTATAATTAAACCGCCGTTAAAAGTAAAACATTTCACGTCGGTTTACTAACAAACGATGTAAATATGTTAGTTTTTACGGCAGTTTTTAATGAACCGCCATCAATATCCTATTTTTACGGCGGTTTTAGTAGAACCGTCGTTAAATTATTGATTTAACGGCGGTTTTCTGGAAAACTGCCGTAAAAACATATTTAACGGCGGTTTTGCTGGAACCGCCATGGATCAGGCGCCTTAGAATCCCTATTCTACAGTAGGAAAAGATATACAGGATGAGATATAAGTTTGGTGATCTAATCAATCACATATCAAACACTAAAATAAACGTATATCAATAAGTTGACCAGGAAAAGTACTCTGCCTATCCAAATAAATAATATATAATATTTGAGCGGCAGCAGCCAGCATGTGCAGCGCCATTGTCGCTCCATTAACTGCCCACATGTGAACAAAAGGAAAAATTATCAAACTTACAAAGACGCAAACGTTTGAATACTGAAAACCTGCATGAATTTGTTCACAGTCTATCCATGATTTTTTTGTTGAGATAATAGCGTTCATGAAGCCGAGAGACCCAAACCGTGACCACAATGTTGCTCGAGTTAATTGGTTGTTTAAGTGGACCCCACCGAGCTCAACCAAAACTCACTCTGTTAAGGAAGTTCCTTATTCCTTCTCCTCGTTATTTATTTAATGTTGATATGCAATGAGGTCATTACACGAATTAAGTGTGGGGTGGTGTGTAATTTAGTTTTAAATTCGAGTTTTGGTGAGGGGGCATATTCTTGGTGAAGTGACGCTTACTATTTGCGCTTTGATGTGGTTGAGTCATTTTTGTGTTTTTTTAGTGTCCTTATTACATTGTTGAACAATCACCACTTTCTTGGAGGTTTGAATAGTTTACTTGTTGGGTTTTTACATGTTTATGCCCTATTGTGTAAGGAGTTGAATTTTTGTGCTTCGTCCAAAACCCGCCAATATATATATAATCAACATTTACTCGTGAAAAGATTGAAACGCTCTAAAATCTCTTTGGATTTTGTTCCCAAATTCGGTGCAAACTAGTGAGTAGCCTTGTGTGATTTATCGGCATGCTTGCATTTTTATGGAAATTGCATTGAGTAGGTTTGATTTTGCTCGTACATGATTGAATTCTAAAATGACCTCGAGGCACATATATTACCCTTATTCCAGCCATATCCAAATATATAAGCTACTTAAAATATCCCAAATAAGCCCCCTTGAGCCTACGCCCGTTTCTTGTTAGCCGAGTTCGATTTTAGCTCTTATATCTTCATAATTTGTGAGGTATGAGTGTATGATTAGTTGACGAGAAATGTGAGGGAAATCGATTGTGGGTTTTGGGTTTTGAGTTGCTTATACACAAAAAAAAAAAAGGAAAAAAAAAGAAGAGAAGGAGAATAATACTCCAACACAAATCACGAAAAGTGATAAAGCGTGTGTTCATGTGAAAAGCCTAATTCAAAAAGGCTAAGTTTAGTGAAAAGAAGCGAATTCAAAAATATTCTAAGTGTTGTGAAATAAACGTCGGGAAAGAGGGTGTACGACGAAAGGGTTTCGAAAGAAAAGTTTGGTGAATTTGGAAGGGTGGAGCAATCATAAGCTTCGGGCTTTAAAAATTAGGATTTTGTGAGTTATTGATCGCGTTTGATCATGTGTTAGCCACTATATCCAAATGTTCCATACCTTACCAAAGAGACAACATTACAACCCATGATAAAGACCTCTTTCGATTCTTATTTGGTCATGTACTATGAGCAATTTTAAGCGTCCGATTTGTGAAATCTTGACAAGGTGCATGTATTGACCGATTTGAGCGTAAACACGTCCTATATACTAAACATTTGAGCGAATCGAGAGAACACTCTCAAAATTCCCTTGGAGAGGAAGTCATCTATTAGGCTTGCATTTGAGAAAGAGTAATACGAGCAACGCTTGACGATAATGAGTTTATGTTGATACTTTCATCATATTAATAAGGATAAGCGCAAGGGTTTTATTTTTGCACAATGTTCATTGCATGTACATTCCCGATCCTTTTCGTTGTTCGAGGACGAACAAACCAAAAAGTGTGGGGTGGTTGTTTTGCATGTAATTGTGGTATTGTTCTCGTATTTTTTATTAGAATTTTATGTCGGTTTTAGTAGTTTTGAGTCATGTTTAATTAGTTTTTTTTGTTTGTTTTCTCGTGATAATTATTTTTATGGCTCATGTTGATTTTATGTTTAACTTGTATAAATGGGTGAAATTGATTTGAGGATTGGTGAAGTTTTTGGGTTTTTATGTTCAAATTCCTATTTTATAGGCTATGGCATTGAGGACCAAAATTCAAGCCAAGAGCAAGTTCAAAAATACCAAAACTTTCTGGAATGCTGGCCTAACCTCGCCCAACCTCGCCATGCAGACCCAGTCGGCGCCTAGCTTTGCCTAAGATCACGCGTTATGCCTTGCCATGCAGCGCCAGGCGGCGCCGAGCTTCGCCCAAGATCCCTCGCCCCAAACGTCGCCAAAGCTCGCCAACCCTCGCGCCAAGCTTCGCCTAAGCTCGCCAAGCGTCGCCCAAGCTTGCCAAGCGTCGCCCAAGCTTGCCAAGCGTCTCCCATGCTCGCCTAGCCTCGCCAACCCTGGCGCCCGTGCCAGGTTCGATCCGGCTCGCCACTGGTCAAGCCACACTGAGCTATCTCAGTCAACATGGACCAGTTTTGGTCAAACCCGGGATTTTTAACCCTTTTTGGCTAACTTGCCAAATGTAAACCCAATTAAACCTAGTATAAATAAGAGACAACTTTCATTTTTTAAAACTATCACTCAAATTTTCCAAACCTGCATGGGTTTTGGAATATTTTCTCTCTCTTGTTCTTAGTTTAATTTTGAAGATTGTCTTGGGTTTGTAAGCTCAGATGAATCCAAGTACTCCCTTGGATTTTTATTTTGATGTAATTTAATTGAGTTTTGTACTCTTCTCTTTCAATTCAAGTAAGATTTCCTTTATTTTCATGCTTTGTTCTTAAATTTCTTGCTTGTTCTTCAACTTATGCTTTTTGCCTTAGCTCTTTGATTTCTTTCTTGATCTTGTGCATTGACTATAGATTCTAGATGAGTGACACATCAAGGATATAGATCGAGTCCTTGATCGTTTTTACTTTAAGTCTTTCATATGCTTTATTTTCGTTTTTATTTTCATGCATAGTTTAGGGTTAAATATTAGATCTACACTTCATTGCTTGTTATTTTCAGTAAACATTTATACTTTGACGTCAATTTCCATTGCTCTTTCCATTGATGCTTTCAATTTTTGCTTATTTGCATTATTTAGGATTTTATGCATAGTTGTACCTTGTGCATGCATGCTTGTACTTGGTGAAACTTGCTTGTTTTTGCTTATTTTCATTATTTCTTTGCATTCCTATATTGAGGCATACAACYAAGRATCCGACCAACGTGTAATTTAAATTTCTAGTTTAGTTTAGATAGGTTAATTGCTTGTTTTTATTTTCCTTTACTTTTCAAAGCTTGAAACACTTGATTCCTTCAATTGAATCGAATTCCGATAAAACCAAGCCAATAGAACCTTTATTTCTAAAAACCACAAAAAACTACACTTCATCATCCAAAGTGAGTCTAACTCTCTTATCTCATAGTTTCATAGACATCCTTTGTTTTGGGTTTCAAATGATGAGATGCATTATTTCTCTACTAAATTTTTTGCATTTTTGTTAGGTCCATCTGGGGGATAGATTTTTATTGTCGATGCCTAGTTTCAGTTTTGCTTGAGGACAAGAAAAAAAGCTAAGTGTGGGGTAGTTGATTTATACATATTTATGTGTGTGTTTTATATGTTTTTAGGTCTTGTTTTATGTGCTTTAGTTGGGTTTGAGTCGTGTTATGTTTTGTTTTTCTTTGTTTTTCATTTTTGTAGGTTTTGTCATCTTAGTATTTTTCGTATTTTTCTCTTATTTTGTACATATTAATGTTAATTTGTTCTTGGCTTTAGGATAGACGAGCGGGGTGCAGTGCATACCCGAGGATCACAACCAGCTTGACTTGATGAAAACATGAACCGAGCCTACAAAGTGCAGCCGTCAATCAATGAACAAGTGTCGACCAATCGATGTACGTTTTTCAGCCCACGTTGACTGTATGGGCACCCGCCTCCATCAATCGACATATGAACGATGGCCAATCGATGCCTAGGCGCCGTCGATCAAAGGCCAATCGACGGTCAATCGACCAAAGGCCATTTCGGCCATTTTTGACAAACTTTACCATTTTTCCACCATTTTCATCCTATAAAATCCCACACTCTCCCAGCTGGAAGGGGAGACTTTTGGCTACCATTTTTGACTTGGACATCTTCTCCAAATCTTATCCTCTCACATTTCCTTCTCTTTCAAGCATGAACGAACTCTAGACTCTCCATTATTTTTCTTGCTCATAGAACTTGAACCTAGTTAGTAGTTAACTTTTGAGGTGAAACTCTTTGTAAGTCAGTGAACCTTGTAAGTTGGATTTTGGTGGTTTTGAAGAAAATAGTCTCCCCCACGAAGGCTTTGCTAACTTCTTTCATAGCGAGGACAGGAGGGGCATTTTGGGCATTAGGGCTCATACCCCCAAACAAAGCATACAGATTGGGAGTGCCCTCATGAACATTAGTATCGGTACCTCCATAACCCGGACCACCACCATTACCATATAAATTTACATTCGGAGTATGATTGAAGTTCTAAGCGGGAGGAACTCCAAACGGGCCAGAGAATCAGACTTTTCATGTTCGGAAATTAGGTAAGAACACCATAACCCCCATACGGACTAGAATTTGGAATCTTCATATTGGATAGGGATTGGGAGAACCATAACCTCCATATGAACCATTCATACCCACAAGGCACTATACCCAACATAGTTTGCAACCATGCCCTCCCATGTTGGGTTGACCATTGTGGATAACATCATTGGCAACGTGGTTTGCACCGTGCCCTCGCACGTTACCAAAACCATTAAAACTCCTCCCATTACCAACATGGTTTGCACCATGCCCTCCAATGTTAGAAATACAACCTTCATTGCCATAAGTATTAGAAATGAAGGCATTAGAAGGGTTAGGGAGGAATGTGGTACCTGTACGCCCATGGAGTGTCCATGAGTGGTGAAACCACTCCCTTGATTTCCTAGAGCGTGGTCGGGAGGGCTCGTTGGGTTGTGATTTGAAGGCCTGAGCTTGTAGATCAAAGAGGATGGATCAACATGAACAACAGGCTCGGAATCAGTTGATCTTCGAGGATCAAGGGCCTGTGGAGACTCCTCGGTAGGATTGAGAAACAGGCAAGTGTTTGGAAGATTATTCGACATATTGAGAGTAGTAGCCAAAGAACGTCTTAAACGCCTTAATCGCTCAGGGACTTGAAATATAAGGAGCCAAATTGTTCCCAAGGGTTCGATGACCTTGCATACACTCAATAAAAACGTCAAACACAAAAGAACGCTAGAAACACAAAGAAACTACAAGTAGATCGAAAACCTAACCAAGCCGAGTTGAAACGGAGCCATTTTGAAGAGTAATTTTTCAGTGTTGATGAGTATATAAGGGTTCATGGCTTGGTATTATCAAAATTCAATTGCTAGTATGAATCGATGGGTTTTTAGCTTGTTGGAATTAAGAGAAAAACAAAAAAACTAGATGAAACTAAACTAAGACTATGACTAACTATGAAAAAGTAAATGCAAGTATTTCCTATGCCTCATGCGTGTGCCCAATTGAAATTGCAAACAATAGTGAAAATAAGCAATAAAAAGCAAAGAAACAACAAGGTACAACAAAATAAACTAAAGGTACAACTATGCATGCATGATCATAAAATTTGAAATAATTAAAATCAATAAAATTCAAAAGCAGCAATATAAAGAGCAATTAAAGTTGACGTGAAAGTTTAAATATTTACGAAAAATAACAAGAAACAAAGATTAGATCTAGGATTCAACATAAAACTATGCATAAAAATAAAAACCAAAATAAAACATATAAAATATTCAAATAAAAACAATCAAGGACTCGATCTATAATCTTGGTGTGTCACTCACCTAGATTTCATATCCAAATCACAAAATCTAACAATAAATCTAAGAGCTAAGGCAAAATGCATAAATTGATGAACAAGCATGAAACTGAAGAACAAGCATGAATTTGAAAGAAATCTTACTTGAATTAAAGAAAGGAACAACAAACTTGAATGAAATAGCAAAACTAAAATCCGAGTGATGACTTGAATTATTTTTGAGCTTACAAACCCAAGGAAAAGTTTGAGTTTAAATCTAAGATCTAGAAAGAGAAAATAAATCTCAAACCCAATCATGGGTTGGGAGAAAATGAGGTATGATCTTCCAAAATGAGAGTTATGTTCTATTTATATTTAGGTTTGATTGGGGTTAAATGGGCCAAATTAGCACTAAAGGCTTGGATTTCCCGGGTTTGACCAAGTTGGACCCGAAATGGACTTGCTAGCCACTTGGCTCGACCCTAGGCTTGATTTATCTCAATTTGGCTTAAGGTGGCTCGGCATTGCCGAGCTTTGGCATGCATGGATGGGCGCTGGGCGAGCTGACGCACAGGCATGGGCGCTGGGCGTGGCGTGGGGGTTGGCGATAGCTGTGGCGTGCGAACGCGCGCTGGCAAGGCGCTGGCGCGAGATGTGTCGTGTGAGCTGGCTGCGCGCGGGTGGAGTTTGGCTCGGGTGTTGGCATGGGCCAGTATGCGCCAAGGGGCCTAACGCGGTATTTGGCTTTGCCTGGCATGCCTTGGCTAGCACTCCAGAACGTTTGGCCATTTTTGAACTTGCTCTTGGCACCGATTTTGGCACGTCTTGGCTTGGATTTTGGTCCTCAATGCCTTTACCCATAAAAAATAGAAATTTTGATCATAAAATCCAAAGAATTACACCAAACCTCAAATTAATTGAACCCATTTAACCAAATTAAGTGTAAAATCAAAAAGAAGCTTGAAAAATGACAAAACAAGAGAAACAACCTAATAACTTAACAAAACTCAAATCGAATCCACTACAAAAGACACTAAACGCTAATTAAAAACCACTACGAGAAATTTGATGTTTGATGATGATACATTTCGTCATTTAAAGTCTATTTTTTGTCACTGAAAATAATCGGTGACGAAATTCGAGCGTCACAGAGGTTGTCATGGTATGACTGTCATATTAGGTGAAAGTTACAATTTTTTTCAAGCGCGTCACTAAATGTTCGGTTTTGATGACAATGATGTAAATTGTCATCATAGCTGATACTATTTGGTGACACTGAATTCATCACGGAAGTGATTGAAAAGTTGTCATCAAAGGATTTGTATTGTCACCGTATGTTACCATTTTCAATGAAGAACACTTAATTTGTCATCAAAATATTTGACTTTCCGTGACAAACACAACTATAGTGACAATATTTATTGAGTTATAATGACTCTCATATTGTCATAATATGTATTAAACATTTGTCAAATATAATGTAATTCGTCACGATAGATTTGTTTTATAGTGATGCAATATTGACCGTCACTGAACATCTATATTTACATGACAAACCAATGTGTCACCATTTACTATGAAAGGCTATGAAATATTTTATCACGAAAAAATTAGAAATATATGATGAATATTATAATCATCACAAAAGATATGTGTTCGATGATGATCTAAGGAGCACATATGGTGATAAAGTTCATTGTCCTTAGATGATTTTATATGATGACAAGCCAATCATCATAAATGATTTAGTTTAAGTGACAAGTTCAAAGTATTATGTGATGAAACAAGTTGTCATGATTTATTAAAGTGACAAATTTGAAATACTTATGTGACACTTAAAGTTGTAATAATTTAGTGAACACGATTTGATTGTTTACTTTCATGACGAAATAAATTGTCCTAAATATGTGCATTAATTTTTCATTATTCTTGTAAGGGAAACTATCATAAAGATGAAAATGAAAGCAAAGAAGAATTTATCATACAATAAAAATGATAAGAATATTCCAAAATATTTCTTCAACCATTTCGAACATATACCAAAACACTGACAACTGGTTAAAATATTACTTTGAAATATCTATAACACATACAAAATTAGACAACTAGAATTAATGTACTTGTAACATTCAAAACAAGGACCTGGAAGCTTAAACTAAACCAAAAGAGTTAAGCCATACATCAAGACTTGAGCCTAACTTGTTCCACATGTCAGCATTGCCAAACAAAAGTGGGATCTGACAGAATACCTGCAGATTTCAAATTTATATTTCTAAATTAGTTTATAATCAAATTATCAAAGAAAAACTATACAAAGTTCACAATATTGAAATCGGAAATTCTGAGTTACATAGAATATATTGGATAAGGTATTATTCCCACCCGAAGCGGACTCATTTTCTCTCATGAAGACCATAAGCTTGTTGATGCACTCGCCTTGCTGACTCAATTGATTTTTCAAATTATCGATTTCATTCTTAAACTCAGTCACTTGACCTTCCGAATCCTGTAGCTTTTCTTGAGTTTCTGTCAGTTCCTGTTGTAGATGTTGGGTATTCGAATCAGGCAATGTGCTGCGTTTTCCTGGAGATTTTGGTCCATAACCAACGCCTTTGATATAACCAGATGCATGGCCAAGAACTTCAGTTGCTATTTCTTGTTCAGTCTTCCCAATACCTTCTTAGCATACTTTGCTTTCCTAGCTATCATCTTATGCTAAAAAAACATGGATGTAAGTATATTAATAATAACATGATCATTAACGAAGTTGGATTATAAAAGGCATGTGTTAGTTAGTTTCCCAGTTTTCTCCCGCCTCATCACTTGACCAACCACCTTTCACGATATAATGCGTGCGTTTGTAAAGTTTAATCATATCACATTCATCATCTGCCTCCTCAAACTAATCGGCATGATAAAAATAAAAAAGGAAAACAAAATCAGAATGCAAATATAAATATTACACCAAAAAGGAATAAACTTAACACTAAAATCTTCATTACGTTACACTTAAATGAGATTTAATTTATATATCCACTGTCAAATAATTCTCTTTATATTGCAACCTATTTCACAACATTTTGATTTTGCTAAACTTCCGCTGACATAACTAAAAAGTTTTTTGCCTACTTAGTAAGACAGACAAACTCATTTTGAAAAGCAGTGAAAGGAGTTCGGCCTGTAATATGTGGAGCTCGCAGTTTTTTCCGACTTTTAGTATTAGCTCTACTTTGATTCTGCAAAAATAAACATGTCAGAAACATACTTATGATATATGTCATACTATATAAACATAAGTATCTATTTTGAGAGTTTTTACGGATGAAAATAAACAGAACATTGATGAAATGCGAATTGGGTTCTCATTAGTCAATTTTGGGATTTACTCCTATTTCTTTTTGAATTTATAGTTTTACCCCTTAATTACATGATTCTACATTACTACCTTTCATCCCGTTTGACTTGAACTTTTGGAGGTTTGACCACATATTCATTTTCACTTTATCATATTTATTGTCATGTGTAGAAATGAGCATTTAAGAACTATGATAATCGAGTATAAACACCTTACTTTCATTCAAGATAACGGACTATATTTTTCGGTGGTTTTTTTATTTATATTTGTATTTATTGAATGTTTACAATTATATTAGCTAGTTGTGATCATTTATGACTTGAGACTTGATTTGAGATTTACAAATAAATAAAATCCTTTACATATATGAATGAGAGTAAAGCGGGAGATGGAGAATGTTCTCAAGTGTATAATGAATCATTGGAATTCTCTACCTTAGTTAGATAGCTATTTACTTTAATTAAGTTATAATATCAGCCACACACAAAAAAAAAAAAAAAAAGATTGAGCTGCTAAAAAAAAGTCGGGTTGTGAAACCTTATTTATAATAAAAAAAATAAAAAATTCTTGATTTATAAAATTATTATTCAGAATTTAATTTTAAGTTTTTATATTTTATCTAATTTAAAACTATTTTAAGATTTACTTTATAATTTTACTTAGAAACTAATTATAAGTTTTTATATTTATTCCACTTATAAGTGTTTTTATAAGTTTTATAAGTATTTATCTTATCTTATTATATATTAATATAATAAAAAAATTGGATTTAATTATAATTTTTTATAAATTATTCAACTTATTTGATGGTTTTCATTTTATATTCTAATATTATTGATTCTATAGTTTTTTTGGGTTTTTCTTCAGATTTATCAAATAAGTGTTTATAATTTAGTTATATGATTTATATCTCATTTATATGATGTGTTATCTTTTATAGTATTATTTTGTGTCATTTTATAATATTTATGTGTATATGTGATTTTTTTTTCAAATTTATTAAATAATTAAATAGATTATTTATAGTGTTGTATATTTTGACTAATTTATAATCTTTTAAGAAAATCTTATATGTTTTATATTTTGTATGACTTTTATATTTTTGATATTGAAACTAAAATTAATAACAATAACTTGATTTTTCCTCTATAATCTCATTTTTTGGTCTGATACGGTCAGACAGGGTTAAACCTAGACAAATTCATATATCCCGATTAGGTTATACGTCACTTGAATAAGGATCATTTTTTAGTTTTTGATTTTTTTTAATATTATATACATTCTACTCTTTTTTTTTCAGATTTAGGAAACAATTAATTAGAATGTAATTTTTTAATTAAATATACCCTTATCGATTAAAAAATTATTGTAATTATTGATTTATAATTATAACTTTGTGATTTCTCTATTTTATTTATTTTCAGTTTAAATATATAAAAAAAATTTAAAATTAATATATTTATATTTTGTTAATGTACTCTAATAATTAGAGATTTAACATATAATCTTTTAATTCTCTCTTTCAAAATTTTTATTAATAATTAATTAGTTTTTTTATTTAATAGACTCCCTAAATTTTTCCGATTCATTTTTATTTTTTTAATAAAAGTTCTTTTTTTAATTATTCTTAAATAATTATTTATAATATAATTAACATCATTAATCCTATACAAGTTTTAATAAAATGGGATTTCCTTTATAATATTTTTCTTTAATTCTTTTTAACTTTGTTTTATTTGTCAAGTATTTAATAAATATTTACAATTAACATACTCTTATATTTACTATCGGACTTTATAATTATTTCTGATTTATTCTATATTTTTAGCATTTAATTATAAGTATTTTATGATTTTATAACTATTTATTTATAATTTTTTGATAGTTTATTAGGTTATTACCACATTATAAAATATCTTGAGATTTAGTTTATCTTGTTTTAAATATTTATGATTTTTGGGACTTTTATTTTCATTTTAAATTATTTAATTAGTATTCAAAATAAGATATAATGTATATTTACTTGACTAACTTTATAATCTCTTTCTAACTTATATTATAAATAATATGTTTTACTTGTTATAGGTTAATTTAGTGATTGTATAATTATAACAATATAAATTATTCAGAAAAACAACAAATACAAGGGTACGATTAATGTGTAACTGGAGTGTATTACATTTTAAGGTGAGCTAAAATAGGTGGATATGATTTTATAATAACTGGATTGTATTACATTATACATGAAAAAGATTATAAAAATCAATTGTATTTTAGAGTAAAATATAAAATTCTTAAAATAAGCTAAATAAAATATAAAGAAAAAAAAAATCAAAATATTTATTTAAAAAATTCATAAAACGAGTTAAACAAATATTAAATTTTTAAATATTCATTTCTTAAGTTTGATAAGAGATATAGTAAAAAAAATCTTAGAAATGATTCAATAAAGACGAAATGAAATAAAATTATTTAAATGAATTCTATTAACTTGTTAGTAAATCTAAAAATGAAAAACAAATATTAAATTAAAATTGAAAAATCATAAAATAAGAATTAAAAACTGAATAGACTTAAAACAAAATCAAGATAATTATTAAATAAGTCTGAAAAATGAAAAAAAATAAAGATGAAAAGTCATGAAATTAGTTAAATAAATATTACATATCAAAATAATTATTTCATAAGTTTAATAAAAAAATATAATATAAAATAAAATAAATGAGATAACAAATTATTAATCATCTTGTATAAAAGCCTATAGTAAAGTATTCTATATTTTATGAATATGGTTCAAAGTCTTTAGCACGACATATTCGCACATAAAAGATTTATTACTCTTGGTTTTAAATTATTATTTTTTGATATATATATATATATATAATATATATATATATATATATATATATATAATTTTTTGTTTATTAACTATATTCTTTTATATATTATAGACTTAAATTATATATTTTATACATTATTTATATGGTAATATAGTGTTTTTTATTTGAATTAAAAAAGATTCTCAGTTTCTTAGATTTAATAAATTACTCTTTATAATTTATTTATAGCTTTTATATTAATTTAACAAGTTTTTATATTTTCATATTTATTTAATGAAATAATACTAATCAAACTAAGTAGATTATACACTCACTCACTTCATTATTGTCTTTTTAAACAATTAAAGTAGGAGTTCGACTATCTTGTAACGGACATTAGATTATGTTTAATAGACATGCATGAACAAATACAACAACAACAACAATAGTAATAATATAGTAATAATAATAATGAGAGAATTTATTTACGAGATATAAAGTTGAATCCCCTCTCATATCAGTTTTACATTTCTTTATTGCAAGTTATTAACTTTCACATTTTTCAAAATATATAATATTCAAGTTTTTCTACAATATTTCCACTTATTTTATAATTATCCCATTTTAGTATATTGTGCAAGATTTTTTATTTTTATTTGTAATGTTCAGAAGTTTTCGATCAATTTATTCTGTGGAAAAGTTACTATATTTTTATGTGTGTTCTGTATAAAAATTATGATTTCCATGATTTAAGAAGTGCAAATGGGTACGACTAATGTATAATTGAATTATATTATATTTATAATTTACTAAAATAGATCGATGTGATTTAATTATGATCTAATCTATGATTAATATTGAGTGTAACATGAATTGATAGGTACAAATGAAACATATAGTTAAAAAAACCAATATGGTAATGGTGAGCGGTAATTGAATACTATTGTACTACAAGAAACCGTCGGATTCCTACTAAATTTTTTTGACCGATTTCCGACGAATTATTATTATTATTTCTTATTTATCGTACTGAGAAATTCTCAATTTGATTATGAAATTAGCTGGAAACTCCTACCGATTTTAATTTACTGGTTTTAATTTTTTTTTTTTACAGATTTCAATAAGTGTGTGTGTGTGTGTGTGTATTATATATATATATATATATATATATATATATATATATATATTGCATGTCGAAGTCTTTTATTCACACGTGTCGAAGTCTCCTCGGTCCGCTTCTGAAGTGTCGATTTCTGGAGCATCCCGAATCTACAAGATTTATTGGTTCGGAAAACTTGGAGGTTTTGTATAAGAATTATGTATTGCATGAATTAAATAAAGAACACCTCCTAGTATAGTGGTTATAATGTCTCCTCTAACCTCTAGGTTTGGAGTTCAAATCCACTTGTGTGTGTTTGTATATATATATATATACATACTGCTTCCCTTTTATTTTTCAAATATTTTCATTTAACTCTATTACCATGAAAAAAAATATATTATGATTCTTAACGACTTATATTAATCGTCTATAATATTTTGAAGTCTTTTATTTTTCAAATTTATAAAATAATTATATATATTTAAATTATAATATTTTATATATTTTTCAGGTTTCAAGTTTTGAGATTTATTTAGTATTATTTTATATAATTTTATATATTGATTTTTTGTATTTTCTCATTTTATAATGTATTAAATAGTTATTTAGAAAAAAACAATATTTTCTAAATTGGCTACATAGTTTATTTTTTCTAATTTCTTTTATATCATTTTACAAAATTCTATGAAATYAGATAATGAAATCATCTACTATAAAAGGTTATAATAAAACATATTAAAACTTATTCCTAAATAACTATTTGTGAACACTTGTAAATTAAAGGTTTGTGAGTAATTAGTATGAAACCCGCATGTTACACGGATCTTGAGTACTTAATTTGTTATGTTTTTATCTAATTTAAAAGCACTTTGAAATTTATTTATAATACTTTATAAAACTTTTGTTATGTTTTTTTATTATTAATTAATATATATAATTATTCATAATTAAATAGTTGATTTTACATTCATTTAACTTTACAATTTTTAACGACTTTATTATTATTTTATAATAATTTTAGACTTTTTAATACTAATATTTACTAAATAAATATATAAATTTAAAACATAGTTTATTAATAATTTGCCTTATTTCAAATTTGAGCTATAATTAGTATTATATTATAATATTTTATATATTTTTTTACAAAAGTCCTCAATTAACTTTGTGACACGACATATCATTTTTTTAATAATTTTTTTTATTTAGTAGTGTTATTTATTTTTTAACATTCATTTAATTCCGTCCTTTTCTTTTCTTCAGATTTTTGAAATAATTATTTAGAAGTAAACCAAAATTTCTATATATGTTTTTTTTTTTGTAATTTTAAAGTATTTTAAGATTTATTTTATATTTGTTAATAATACTTATGTTATGTTTTTAATTTTTTAATTATACTAAGTAATTATTCATGATTAAAAATTTATTTTTCTATATGCACTTAAATTACTTTATGTTTTCTAAAGACTTATATTAWTATTCTACAATATTTCTAAGTTTTTATTGTTTAAAAATATTAAATAATTATATAGATTAGATAAATAGTTTACTACATATTTTCTGATTTCAAGTCTTGAGATTTATTTAATATTATATTATTACATCTTATATTTGATTTTTCTTGTTTTATAATTTATTAAATAGCTATTTAGAAAAAAAATTTATCATTCTAACACATCGTGCCAATTGCCCACTATTGAACATAAGATGTGTTGTACCATGCATAACGTGAGATATCCCTTTGCCAAACTGTATTTATTTAAATGTTTAGATTACATTTGTTAGTAATTTTTAAGTAATGGTTAAGAATATATTATAACTTTTTTATATTATAAATTCTCGTATCGTATCTATATTATTTGAAACTCAAAAAGTAAATTTCATTGAACTTCTCACAAATAATTTATTGTAAAATATATAAAAAAATCTCAAAAACTATAAATCATTTTAAATAAATATAAATAAATTCTAAGTAATTATTTAAAATAGAATTTAAAAATCATAAAACAAAAAAACATACTAAAAATACTATTGGGAATATATAAATGAAGATAAATAAAGTATTTAAATTTATAATGAAATTATAAATACTTATTCAATATATTTTAAGGTCAACAAATTATAAGAAAATACCAAAAATGTAAAATGAATTTGAATTTTATAAAATTAGTGGAAAAACTATTCAAAACTTCTAAATACCTATTTAAATTATAAAACCAAAAAACATATAAGTAATTGTAAAATCACATAAACAAAATATAAAAACTTACAGTATTTTTTAACTTATATTATTATTCTATATATCTTAAAAATACAATTTATTAAATAATTATATAAAAAATAATATTTATTATATAATTTTTCCGATCTCAAATTTTTATATTTATTTCGTATTATTATATCATTTAATACTTTTTCTACAAAAGTCCTCCATTAGTTTGGTACTCTAACAACTCTTTTTTTTTCAGAATATTTTTTTATTTGCTAATTTTTTTATTGTATATTATTTTATGACATTTCAATTGTTTGTCTTTTTCATGGAATAATTATTTAGAAGTTAATAATACATTATTATACTTTTATAGAATAATATTATAGAATATTTACTTATTTATTTTCCCATATTTATTTAACTTACTTTATAAATTAAGGACTTAAATTATTATTCTATAATCTTAAGTTTCTTTTATTTTTAAGATTGATTAAATAAATATATAAATTTAAACAATAGTTTATTATACAAATTAAAAAACTAAAGTAAATTATTTAAATAATTTAATTTATAATAATTAGCGTTTATATAATAACTTGAAAGTTATTATAAATATATTCTAGAAAGTTATTTATATATTTAAAACATAAAATGAAGAACTAAACAATCAAAAAAGTTGAAATCGATAAGATTATATTTAATTAAAATTAAATTCAAATTAATTATTTCTTAAATCTGAAAAATGGCCGAATATATAAATATTTAGAAAAATAATATTAAAAAAAACTGATCCTTAACTGAGTGATGTATATAAACTAATCAAGATATAGCTTTGTGTGGTTTTAAAATATTTTATGACATATATTTAATTCTTAGATTTATTTAATAATTTCCTAGAATTTAATTTTAGTATTTATTAGCTAATTTAACTTCTTCTATAAATTTTATATTTAATTTATTATACTTTTTTTATGATTTTATGTTTTGAGATTTAACTAATATTATATTATAACATCTTATAAACAAAATAAAAATCAATAGTATTATATATCATAAAATACTTTAAAACCACACAAATCTATATCTTGATTAGCTTATATATATCACTGTTTTGCATGTAATTGTGGCATTTTATCTTGTGTTTCTAGTTAGAGTTTAGCGTTATTTGTAGTAGTTTGAGTCTTATTTTGTTAAGGTTTTAGATTATTCTATTATTTTTAAGTTTGAGATTGATTGGTGTGTTGTAATGATAAATCATGAGGTTTTTGAGTCCAAATTCTTATGTTGTAGGTGGCCAAGGGAGTTAGAGTTGCTCTGAGTCGCATTGGGAGGTGTCCAAAATCGAGTCAAGACCTTAAAGTCCAAAGTCCGTGCCCAAACGAAGAAACAGTGCCGGAAGAAGCTGAGATCGACTGAAAAGCTACCGATCGACTGCCTGATCGACTGGCAGTCGATCGACTGCCCTTCCAAGAATCGACTGAAATGCTGAAAATCAACTCAATTCCAGGGACTTCCTCTCCTTTCCAAGAAGCAGTCGATCGACTGCTTGCTGCCCAATCGACTGGTAGTCGATCGACCGCCCCTCCCGGATCGACTGAACTGCTCAAGGATCGACCCAATTCCAGAGATTTCCCAAAAATCGATACTTCTCCAAGAAGCAGTCGATCGACTGCTTACTGTCGATCGACCGCAGTCGATCGACTGGCCACTAGCAGTCGATCGACTGGAAGACCGGGAATCAGCGCGAATTTATGATTTTGCCCCTACTAATAGCTATTTAAACCCCATTTTTAACCCCAGAAAAAACACACACTCATTTCCCCACTCTTGCATGAGCTTTGGGATTAATTTTTCATTTTCTTCCTCTAGATCTACTTTCTCTCTCTTAGGTTTGTAAGCTCAAGAAGAATCCAAATACTCCTTTGGATTAGCACTTTCATTTGTAATTCAAGCTTGGGATTCTCCATTTAATTTTAGTAAGCTTTCCTTTAATTTCAAGCTTTGTTCTTCATCTTCATGCATGTTCTTCAATTATGCTTTTTGCCTTAACTACTTGATTCCATGATGAAACTTGTGATTTGGCTATGAATCCTAGTTGAGTGACACATCTAGATCGTAGATCGGGCCTTGGTTCATCATGACTTTGAGTTTTACTTATGCTTTATTTTGAATTAAACTTCCATGAATAGTTTTAAATTGAATCTTAGATCTATTCGTCGTTTCTTGTTATTTTTCTGAAAGTTTTGAACTTTTCCGTCAACTTTTATTGCTCTTTACCTTGGTGCTTTCAATTTTTATCAATTCGCATTATTTGAATTTTCATGCATGGTTGTACTTTATGCATGCATGGTAGTACTTGATGAAACATTGCATTTTCTTGCTTGTTTTTGTTAATTGCTTGCATTTTCAATTAAGGCATACGACCGAGGCACCCGACCAACTTGTCATTTCAATTTCTTTTATAGTTTGCTATTTTTAATTGCATTATTTTCGGTTTTCTTTCATCTCTTGAGCTTGAAACACGTTGAAACTTGCAAATGGATTGAAGTCCGATAACACCAAGCCATGAACTCGTTGATTTATTTCAACACCACGAAAACCACACTTCAATCACTCAGCTAAGGATCAGTTTTTTTTAATATTATTTTTTAATATATATATATATATATATATATTCAACCATTTTTCAGATTTAAGAAATAATTAATTTGAATTTAATTTTAATTAAATAGAATCTTATCGATTTCAATTTTTTTGATTGTTTATTTTTTCATTTTCAGTTTTAAATATATAAAAAAAAATTCTAGAATATATTGATAAAAACTTTCAAGTTATTATATAAATCGCTAATTATTATAAATTAAATTACTGAAATAATTTATTTTAGTTTTTTAATTAGTATCATTTTTCATTTTACTTGTGTTTTATGAATGAGTTTGTAATTAATTTAGATGATTAATTAAAAAAAAAATTATTATAATTTAATATTTATAGGAAATAAAATATATTAATAGTTATAAACGTGTACGAGCCGTGCCGTGTCCTATATTTTTAAAAATAAGCGTGTCCCCGTGTCCGTGTCGTGTCCCGAGTGTGTATTCGTGTCGGTGCAATTTAGGTTAACAGTAATTGTGATCAGAGAATCATACAATTATATATTATTTGGAAAAGTTAACATCAAATAGTAGTTGGTTAAATAGTTTGCTTCAACATTTACACATTTTTTATTATAATTAAATTACACAAAGGTTCAAGAGGCAAAAAATAATTTTTGAGAGACAAGTGATTTGAACCCACAATGTTTAATATTAATACCTAGCCCCAACCACTCCACCACATGGTCCTTATGTTATATTTTATAAACAAAGAAACATACATTCAAAAATAAGTTTAATATTCCTTTAACCCTACATAACTTACCAGAAATTCATTTTTTTAACTTAATACAAAAGTCAATACTCCTCATAAATATATAATAAATTCTAAATAACTATTTAATAAAGAAAAAGGCAAGGAAAAATTAAAACCAAAATATAAGATGTTATAATATAATACTATATAAACCTCAAAACTTAAAATCCGAAAAAAAATATACAAAAAAATATTTTAAATTTATATATTTATAAGATGCACGAACACTCTTTTTTTTTCTTTTGAATTTATGTACCAAAAAATATTTTAGTTTTATATATTTATAATATTATCGATTTATATAATAACTTTTAATATATTTTATAAAAATAAGTATTTAGAATTTAGCTATAACTAAATTATATTTTTATTTAATTTCAAGATATTTAAAGGTACTATTGAAAATGTATAATTAAGAAATAAAATTAATAAATTTATAATTAAATTTATAATGGTTAATTAATAAACTTGAAGATTAAATAAGTATTTTTATTTCATGAAAAATACAAAAAAATAATTTTTTTTAGTATTATATTAAATTATGGAAAATATATTGAACTTTTTTAAAGAATTGTTTAAAAGAAATGACAAAAAAATAATATAATACAAAAAGATATTATAAAATCACATAAGCAAATTATATCGTAATTATTTTGAAGTTAATCACAATTTATTTTTTTATCTAGTTTAAAATTATTTTGAAACTTAGTTTATAATGTATAATAAAATATAAGTCATTTTTTTATTTTTAAATATAATGATTATTCATGATTAAATATTTATTTAACCTAACTTATAAAATTCAAATGAATTATATTATTTATGAATACAAGTTTTGAATTTTGTTTATTATTATATTATAACTTTTATAATTTTCTTTTACTTATTATTTATTTACTTTTGCATATTATAATTTATTAAATTGTTATTTAGAGCCCGACACAATGGGACACGGCTCGACATACGGGGACTCAGCCCAGAGACATTTTCGACATGTTTTTAATTTTTTTCAGTTTTTTTATTATTATCATTTTTCATTTTACTTGGGATTTATCAATTATTGTGAATGAGTTTGTAATTATTTTAGATGATTAATTGAAAATAAGAACTGTTACAATTTACTATTTATAGGAAATAAAATATATTAATTATTATTTATATTATAAACGTGTCTGAGCCGTGTCATGTCCTATATTTTTAAAAATAAGTGTGTCCTTGTATCCGTGTCGTGTAGTGTCCCGAGTGACTCGAACTTTTGTGTTCCTACTTTATAAATATTTGTCAATTATTCAAAAGCTCGCTCGCAAGAGTACGAGTTCGCAGGTAGGGTGGAAAGTTGACTCGAGTCGTTTCTCAAAGACAACAAATTATCGGATCTCAGATATTTGTTCAAAAGCAAGTAATTAAATTATTTTTTTGAGGGGGGTTTTGTTTGATATTTGATTAATAACCACGAATTTAAATTGCAAGACTTGAACTTAAAAACTAATTTAATTATCCTAAATTATCAACTAAGGATTTGAAAGCAATTATTTAACCAATTTATAACCTAAATTAAATTAACTAGTTAATTAACAAAGAAATAACTATATTAAAATTCAAACTAATTAAGAACTCAATAATAAATCTAAAACGCAGCGGCATAACAATCATTAAACGAACTTAATTAATCCTAATAAATCTACGATCATGCATGAAATAATAAACTACGAAGCTAACAAAACCTTGAACCATGAAAACGAAGCAATAAAACGTAAACTAGATCGCATGAACATTATTAACAAACTCAAGTCTCAAATACCCAAGCATATAATATGAAAACTGAATTAAAACAGAGAATAAATAACGTATAAGGTTCAGCGATTTCAAAATCCGAAGGCGGTAGATCTCGATGAGGAGTCGAAAGACGAAGATCAAACCGTCGGGAGAGGGGTTGGAGACTTACACCAAAATGAGGGGGTCGAGATGGAGAATGAGAATATGAAAGAGGTGGAGAACGTTGGGGGAGAAGGACATCAAAGCGGGCCGGCGACGAATCAAGAAGATAATGCACGGGGCAAGGAGCTCGTAGTCTTTACGAGAAGAAAAAATCGTCCGAACATTTAAGTCGAGCCACGAGAAAGCGAGGAACTCAATGAGAATGATGATATATAAGAGGACGACTCTCAAGAGGCGGAGAATATGAGGACAATGACTATTCAATCCGAGAGTGAGGAGGACGATGATTATTTTGACCCAAGTCGTCCAACATGTGTGAAAAATGATGAGACCGTTCCTTCCTTCCGTTTGTATGGCATGGAGAACACCGATTCCGAAAGCGATGAGTAGGCGATGTGGCGGGGGAATAAAAAGCACGACCCTTTTTAATCTCTTAAACTCTTTTAATCTAGCAGTTTTATTTGGTTTTGTAACATATTTACTATTTGATGTTCTTGGTTTTTTTTGGAGACGTCCGGACGTTTACTTCATGACTTTGGGGATTGTTTGAATTTCTTTCGTAATTTTGGAATGCATGGTTCTTATGCTAGTTTTCTTGAGTGGATGAATTAGCGTGATTATGATTGTTTCCCTCGTGAGTTGTTTTGCTTTCRGACTCTCACTACTGCAGAATAGACAAACAAAGGCGGTTTTTTTGGAGATTTAACGGCGGTTTTTGAACCGCCGTTATATCGATCGCCATAAATTTTTACAGCGGTTCTCAAAAATCGCTGTAAAAAATGTCACTTTTTAAGGTGGTTCTTGAAAACTGCCATAATAAAGCATCACTTTTTACGGCGTTTCTTAAAAAATACCTTCTATATAGTCTGTTTTCCAGAATGGACATTCTACGGCAGTTTTTGAAAATACCTTCTAGAAAGTTTATTTTCCAGAACATATTTTTAAAAATACCTTCTAGAAAGTAGTAAAAAATGAAATGAAAGCAGGTGCACCAAATATATTTCATATTGATTCAATGAAATATGTACAAGGATTGACATATACATCAATATAAAATCATCCATATATACACAACCATTGAAGAAAATATTCAATAATTTACATCTGCAGCATTATTTCCCACTCAATAGTTCAATACCCTAAGTGCATATGTATTAAATCGACTTCCAAAGTCCAAAAATGTTAGGCCACACGTATAAGTTAGACTTACAAAGAACTTGATGAGCTGTTGACCACTTTTTTGGGTCTCGTACAAGCATTTTTCTAACAAAAGATAATTGGCACTCTCGGATATGTTGGACCAAGGTTCAGATACAAAATCAAGTTCCCTTTTCAACACCTGCTCAAAAATTACCAGTTTCGTTTCTGATACAAAGAATACATTTGGCATGCAAGAAAATTAGATTTTACGGATAAGATAAGCATAACGTACCGTATCAAGCAAGAAACATGCTTACCGTCCCAAAATGGTGGTACTACACATAGCAGAATGTAAATGATAACTCCAGCACTCCAAACGTCACATTCTGGTCCGTAATTCTTCCTTAGTACCTCTGGAGCTATGTAATAAGGGCTCCCAACCACATCACGAAATATTTAACCTAAGAAGATAAATATCAGAATTTGTCAAACATAAACAGCGAGTGATTGAAATAAAATGAATTAAGCAGACATCATAGAGATATCCCAATTACGTAGAAACAACATGGATGACTCTACTCCAATAATCGGGGCATATGTGAACAAAAGCATATTAATGTCTATTCACAACTATACTTCCTAATATAAGAAAACAGAATGATCAGGCATACTTCACAAACAAGGATTTTATGAAGAGACCAAAAAACTCACATAAGTAAAGTTTCCTGAAAAATCAAACCAACAAACAAATTTGAATTCCAAACCCATTACATTTCCCAACAGTTCATCTAAACACGAGTGGTTAATTATAAATAGTATTATCTTACCAGGTTTTGGTCTATAACAAGCATTCCGAAATATAAGACGTAAGCCTATCTACTCATGTTTGAAGTCAAAGGGCTCCCCCCCGATTCTGGTTACGGTATAACCGAGTGCCCGAAAAGAAGATGCAATGGCATGGCCACAGCCGGGACACCAAACCCCCACCCGACATTGACTTGAATGTACACCAAAACCTACGAGGTGATCGAAGTCCCGACGTTGATCGAGAAATAAAACCAATTGAAGGAGCTTTTATGGCTCTTCTTGACCTCATCAGCGTCGTCGAACTGATCGGCTCCGTAGGACGAGACGCAGGGCTTTATGCCACCAGTACCTAGTGCCACGAGGTACAACGTGGTGAAGCATATCACCGTTTGGGAGCTCGTCGCGTAGCATTTGTCTTTGGTGTGGCACGTCGGCCTCATGCCTGGAACAGAAGCACTTAAATTCAACAGTGTCATTCCCTATTAATACTAATTTATTCGGCGTTAGTGTTTCGAAAATTAAAAAAATAATAATAATTACAAAAAACTCACGATGACATAGATTATAGAAAAGCTAGTGATAGTCCAATATCTTCCTAGACAATGGGAAAATTTCCTTTGCTTCCTGAGCTGCAATTTTTTTTTCCTTCTCTGTAACAAACCAAGTTCTTTTAAGCCTTGAGAAAATCTCATCTCTGTTTGCAATCATGTTTTCCGCCTACAATAATATCTTGAGATTAGGACATTTGAGTACTTATTGTTACAAAGAATCTACTGACACTTGAAAACTATATATATATATTGTCACGCCCCATTTTCGAAAAATGTAAAATTTGATTCTTTATAAATAAAACTTTCAAAAAGACAAGGGCATGAGTTTTCAGTAAATTACAATCACAATAAATTTTTGAGCGGAAGCGTGAATAAAACTTAAATATTTATTTGAAAATAGGAGATTCACTTAATGAATCAAAATAGTAGTATTCGACAATTCAAGGAGTTTTAAATAGAAACACAAGTCTCAATATTTATTTGTAATTTGACATAAAATTTAGATACCAATTCATAGAAAGGAAAATGAAATAGCATTGAAAATAGCATCTTCGCATCCACCGCCTCCGACCCAAATCGACGAATTTAAATTCTTAAATCGAAATAATTTCTAAGGTGACCCAAAAGTATTTTAAATTGTTAAAAAATAATTATAATATGAATAAATTATAATAATTTTAGAAATTGAAATTATTTAAAAACTAAAATCTATTAATTTGATTATAACAAGATTTTAAAATAATTTGAAATAATTTACATAGATACAACTACAATATAATAGTCTTTAAAATATAAATAACAATCGCACTAGAAATTCTATTATATAGAAACTCTTAAATCAATTAAATAAATCATAGTGATTTTTAGAAGTCGAAATATATATATAAAATTTGTTTGGTAACCGAATTGTTAATTCGATTAAATAGAATTCTATGGTTTTGAATTTGGGTTTTGGTAAAAATAAAAATAAAAGTAATAATGTTTAAATTTGGCTTTGGTAAAAATAAAATAAAATGAAAATGATGTAATTGGATTTGAATAAAAGGCTTATTGGGCTTGAAACAATAGAATTTAAATAAAAAAAAAATATTGGGCTTAATATTATAAGGAAATAAAAACTTGGGCGATACATATATATATATTATATA
>BMAC01000822.1:199850-238911 GCA_014905375.1 Phtheirospermum japonicum | reverse complement strand
AGTTGTGAGGATCTAGAGGGAGAAGATGATCGTGAAGCAGCGATTGAAGGTCCCGCCGCCGATTCATCAGTTCTCCAAAACCCTAGGCAAGAATTTGGGTTCGTATCTGATTATCTCTACTTTGATATTTCTGGATTTAATTGCTGTGTGTAATTATTCATTGAATAATGTGTGTATTCATTGTGTAGTTTGAGAAACTAAGCTGCATTTGCTATTGTGCATACTGTTTTTTGAAAACAAAAAAGATTAGGAGCGTGGTGTGTAACCAATCATTTGTGAACCATTCAATTTAGCGTGTTTTGGATTTTGCACATTTCAAAAGTGATTTTAGGTGGGAAACTCCTTTCGAAAAGCATCACGATCGAATATTATTCAAGATTCTATTTATATTGGATATTTCAAAGTTCTCGATTTTTGTTCTTTATTTAATTACAGTCCAATATTAATTATACTTACCATCACGTCTTTCTGGTTCAGCAATTCATTTTCTCAAGTCTCATCATTATTCTAACTTTTCTCTAATGCTTGATTAGTTTAAAATATGAAAGCAAGATATTTTGATAGTTAATTATGTTTTTTCTTGGGTTGAAAAAGTGTGTAATTTTCTAGATGGAGTATAAAATAGGTGATAAGCGAATGACTCTTCCGTGTAAACATCTCTAGCATAGTGGGTTTGGGAGCAGATGGCTTAGTATCAATAAAGTAAGGATAAAATTTTTTTCTTCTTCTTGACAAGTGCCAAATTATAAACTTTGTTGACACCATTTTTCGATTTGTTGTGAGGAATGGAGTGTGGGTCTGAGAGACGGCTGCGAAACCCTAAATATTATACCTCACTTGCAGAGGGTGTGGAGGCCACTGGACTCGCACCCTTCTTCAAAGACTAAAAAATACCATTGTATTCGGACTTAAAGAATTAGGAATGAACAAAAGAAGCAAAACATCATCATGGGCAGAGAGTTGAGAGGATTTTCTTTTTTTTTTACCATTTTTCGATTTGCTGTGAGGAATGGAGTGTGGGTCTGAGAAATGGCTGCGAAACCCTAAATATTATACCTCACTTGCAGAGGGTGTGGAGGTCGGAAGCTAGGGTTTTATGCTCTGGTGTATATTGGGCCTAATCTGCCCCATTTTTCTCTTTAACCCTCCCTTATCGTTGGACGACAACGAGCCCTCGGCGAACGGCCGGCGTAGATTGTTCAGGGTTTTGCCCCACTCCACCTCCAGCAAAGGTGTTTACGGCCCTTGGAAAATAGAATCATCCGTCAATCGAGAAGTGATTCTCTACAGATCGGGCCTCGTCACCACCGCCGAGGAACCTGAGCAATAGTGACTCGAAAGTGTTTGATTTAATCAAGAGGAACCTGGATTTGTTTTATGGTTCTGGGGTGGATTGGGGTTGTCTCTGTATTTGATTCACATTTAAGTGACCGAGATTAAGAGGACGCTCCAGGTTCTGTGGTTGATTGGCGCAGTTGGGTCATTGGGAGCGTATGTGTCATTGGCTCAACCTGCGGGTAAGAGCTTGGTGGAGTATGTTGTTGAGAATCCGGCGTCATTGGCTGTTTGTGAGGGAAATTTTGAGGTTTTCAGAGTGGCGTCCGAGGAGAGTGATAGTGGGTTTAGGGTTCTTGCGTTTAAGAAATGTAGCGGCTGAAATTATAAATGATGGGAAAAGGATATAAAGGGGAAATTATTTAAAAGAAATAAACAGAAAATCTTTTTAATCGAAGATACATTTTATGGCAGTTATAATTAGACCGCCGTGAAAAGTAAAACATTTCACGTCGGTTTACTAACAACCGACGTAAATATGTTAGTTTTTACGATGGTTTTTAATGAACAGCCATGAATATCCAGTTTTTATGTCGGTTAACTAACTACGAATGTGTTAGTTTTACGGCGGTTTTAATAGAACCGTCGTTAAATTATTGATTTAACGGCGGTTTTGCTGGAACCGCCGTGGATCAGGCGCCTTAGAATCCCTGTTCTGCAGTAGGAAAAGATATACAGGATGAGATATAAGTTTGGTGATCTAATCAATCACATATCAAACACTAAAATAAACGTATATCAATAATTTGACTAGGAAAAGTACTCTGCCTATGCAAATAAATAATATATAATATTTGAGCGGCAGCAGCCAGCATGTGCAGCGCCATTGTCGCTTCACCGTTAACTGCCCACATGTGAACAAAAAGAAAATTTATCAAACTTACAAAGATGCAAACGTTTGAATACTGAAAACCTGCATGAATTTGTTCACAATCTATCTATGATTTTTTTGTTGAGATAATAGCGTTCATGAAGCGGGGAGACCCAAACCGTGACCACAATGTTGCTCGGGTTAGTTAGTTGTTTAAGTGGACCCCACCGAGCTCAACCAAAACTCACTCGGTTAAGGAAGTTCCTTATTCCCTCTCCCCGTTATTTATTTAATGTTGATATGCAATGAGGTCATTGCACGAATTAAGTGTGGGGTGGTGGGTAATTTAGTTTTAAATTTGATTTTTGGTGAGGGGGCATATTCTTGGCGAAGTGACGCTTAATATTTGCGCTTTGATGTGGTCGAGTCATTTTTGTGTTGTTTTAGTGTGCTTATTACATTGTTGAACAATCACCACTTGCTTGGAGGTTTGAATAGTTTACTTGTTGGGTTTTTACATGTTTATGCCCTATTGTGTAAGGAGTTGAATTTTTGTGCTTCGTCCAAAACCCGCCAATATATATATAATCAACATTTACTCGTGAAAAGATTGCAACGCTCTAAAAGCTCTTTGGATTTTGTTCCCAAATTCGGTGCAAACTTGTGAGTAGCCTTGTGTGATTTATTGTCTTGCTTGCATTTTTATGGAAATTGCATTGAGTAGGTTTGATTTTGCTCGTACATGATTGAATTTGAAAAATACCTTGAGGCACATATATTACCCTTATTCCGGCCATATCAAATATATAAGCTACTTAAAATATCCCAAATGAGCCCCCTTGAGCCTATGCCCATTTCTTGTTAGCCGAGCTCAATTTTAGCTCTTATTTCTTCATAATTTGTGAGGTAAGAGTGTATGATTAGTTGACGAGAAATATGAGGGGAATCAATTGTGGGTTTTGGGTTTTGAGTTGCTTATACACAAAAAAAAAGGAAAAAAAAAGAAGAGAAGAAGAATAATACTCCAACACAAATCACAACAATTGATAAAGCGTGTGTTCATGTGAAAAGCCTAATTCAAAAAGGCTAAGTTTAGTGAAAATAAGCGAATTCAAAAAGATTCTAAGTGTTGTGAAATAAACGTCGGGAAAGAGGGTGTACGACGAAAGGGTTTCGAAGGAAAAGTTTGGTGAATTGGGAAGGCTGAAGCAATCATAAGCTTCGAGCTTTAAAAATTAGGATTTTGCGAGTTATTGATCGCGTTTGATCATGTGTTAGCCACTATATCCAAATGTTCCATACCTTACTAAAGAGACAACATTACAACCCATGATAAAGACCTCTTTCGATTCTTATTTGGTCATGTACTATGAGCAATTTTGAGCGTCCGATTTGTAAAATCTTGACAAGGTGCATGTATTGACCGATTTGAGCGTAAACACATCCTATATACTAAACATTTGAGTGAATCGAGAGAACACTCTCAAAATTCCCTTGGAGAGGAAGTCATCGATTAGGTTTGCATTTGAGAAAGAGTAATACGAACAACGCTTGACGATAATGAGTTTATGTTGATACTTTCATCGTATTAATAAGGATAAGCGCAAGGGTTTTCTTTTTGCACAATGTTCATTGCATGTACATTCCCGATCCTTTTCGTTGTTCGAGGACGAACAAACCAAAAAGTGTGGGGTGGTTGTTTTTCATGTAATTGTGGTATTTTTCTCGTATTTTTTATTAGAATTTTATGTCGGTTTTAGTAGTTTTGAGTCATGTTTAATTAGTTTTTTTTGTTTGTTTTCTCGTGATAATTATTTTTATGGCTCTTGTTGATTTTATGTTTAACTTGTATAAATGGGTGCAATTGATTTGAGGATTGGTGAAATTTTTGGGTTTTTATGTTCAAATTCCTATTTTATAGGCTATGGCATTGAGGACCAAAATTCAAACCAAGAGCAAGTTCAAAAATGCCAAAACTTTCTGGAATGCTGGCCTAGCCTCGCCCAGCCTCGCCATGCAGACCCAGTCGGCGTCTAGCTTTGCCTAAGATCACGTGCCATGCCTCGCCATGCAGCGCCAGGCGGCGCCGAGCTTCGCCCAAGATCCCTCGCCCCAAGCATCGCCAAAGCTCGTCAACCCTCGCGCCAAGCTTCGCCTAAGCTCGCCAATCGGCGCCCAAGCTCGCCAAGCATCGTCCAAGCTCGCCAACCCTCGCCAACCCTCGTGCTCGTGCCAAGTTCGAGCCGGCTCGCCACTGGTCAAGCCACACTGAGCTATCTCAGTCAACATGGACTAGTTTTGGTCAAACCCAGGATTATTAACCCTTTTTAGCTAATTTTCCACATTTAAATCCAATTAAACCTAGTATAAATAAGAGACAACTTTCATTTTTGAAACTATCACTCAAATTTCCCAAACTTGCATGGGTTTTGGAATATTTTCTCTCTCTTGTTCTTAGTTTAATTTTGAAGATTGCCTTGGGTTTGTAAGCTCAAGATGAATCCAAGTACTCCCTTGGATTTTTACTTTGATGCAATTTAATTGAATTTTGTACTCTTCTCTTTCAATTCAAGTAAGATTTCCTTTATTTTCATGCTTTGTTCTTAAATTTCATGCTTGTTCTTCAACTTATGCTTTTTGCCTTAGCTCTTTGATTTCTTGCTTGATCTTTTGCATTGACTATAGATTCTAGATGAGTGACACATCTAGGATATAGATCGAGTCCTTGATCGTTTTTACTTTAAGTCTTTCATATGCTTTATTTTCGTTTTTATTTTCATGCATAGTTTAGGGTTAAATATTAGATCTACACTTCATTGCTTGTTATTTTCCGTAAACATTTATACTTTGACGTCAATTTCCATTGCTCTTTCCATTCATGCTTTCAATTTTTGCTTATTGACATTATTTAGGATTTTATGCATAGTTGTTCCTTGTGCATGCATACTTGTACTTGGTGAAACTTGCTTGTTTCTGCTTATTTTCATTATTTCTTTGCATTCCTATATTGAGGCATACAACYAAGRATCCGACCAACGTGTAATTTAAATTTCTAGTTTAGTTTAGATAGGTTAATTGCTTGTTTTTATTTTCCTTTACTTTTCAAAGCTTGAAACACTTGATTCRTTCAATTGAATCGAATTCCGATAAAACCAAGCRAATAGAACCTTTATTTCTAAAAACCACAAAAAACTACACTTCATCATCCAAAGTGAGTCTAACTCTCTTATCTCATAGTTTCATAGACATCCTTTGTTTTGGGTTTCAAATGATGAGATGCATTATTTCTCTACTAAATTTTTTGCATTTTTGTTAGGTCCATCTGGGGGATAGATTTTTATTGTCGATGCCTAGTTTCAGTTTTGCTTGAGGACAAGAAAAAAAGCTAAGTGTGGGGTAGTTGATTTATACATATTTATGTGTGTGTTTTATATGTTTTTAGGTCTTGTTTTATGTGCTTTAGTTGGGTTTGAGTCGTGTTATGTTTTGTTTTTCTTTGTTTTTCATTTTTGTAGGTTTTGTCATCTTAGTATTTTTCGTATTTTTCTCTTATTTTGTACATATTAATGTTAATTTGTTCTTGGCTTTAGGATAGACGAGCGGGGTGCAGTGCATACCCAAGGATCACAACTAGCTTGACTTGATGAAAATATGAACCGAGCCTACAAAGTGCAGTCGTCAATCAATGAACAAGTGTCGGACCAATCGATGTACGTTTTTCAGCCCACGTTGACTGTACGGGCACCCACTTCCATCAATCGACATATGAACGATGGCAAATCGATGCCTAGGCGCCATCGATCAAAGGCGAATCGACGGTCAATCGACCAAAGGCCATTTCGGCCATTTTTGACAAACTTTACCATTTTGCCACCATTTTCATCCTATGAAATCCCACACTCTCCCAGCTGGAAGGGGAGACTTTTGGCTACCATTTTTGACTTGGACATTTTCTCCAAATCTTATCCTCTCACATTTCCTTCTCTTTCAAGCATGAACGAACTCTAGACACTCCATTATTTTTCTTGCTCATAGAACTTGACCTAGTTAGTAGTTAACTTTTGAGGTGAAACTCTTTGTAAGTCAGTGAACCTTGTAAGTTGGATTTTGGTGGTTTTGAAGAAAATAGTCTCCCCCCACGAAGGCTTTGCTAACTTCTTTCATAGCGAGGACAGGAGGGGCATTTTGGGCATTAGGGCTCATACCCCCAAACAAAGCATACAGATTGGGAGTGCCCTCATGAACATTAGTATCGGTACCTCCATAACCCGGACCACCACCATTACCATATAAATTTACATTCGGAGTATGATTGAAGTTCTAAGCGGGAGGAACTCCAAACGGGCAGAGAATCAGACTTTTTATGTTCGGAAATTGGGTAAGAACACCATAACCCCCATACGAACTAGAATTTGGAATCTTCATGTTCGGATAGGGATTGGGAGAACCATAACCTCCATATGAACCATTCATACCAACGAAGACATTATACCCAACATGGTTTGCACCATGCCCTCCCATGTTGGGTTGACCATTGCGGATAACATCATTGGCAACGTAGTTTGCACCGTGCCCTCCCACGTTACCAAAACCATTAAAACTCCTCCCATTCCCAACATGGTTTGAACCATGCCCTCCAATGTTAGAAATATAACCTTCATTGCCATAACTATTAGAAATGAAAGCATTTGAAGGGTTAGGGAGGAATGTGGTACCTGTACGCCCATGGAGTGTCCATGAGTGGTGAAACCACTCCCTTGATTTCCTAGAGCGTGGTCGGGAGGGTTTGTTGGGTTGTGATTTGAAGGCCTGAGCTTGTAGATCAAAGAGGATGGATCAACATGAACAACAGGCTCAGAATCAGTTGATCTTCGAGGATCAAGGGCCTGTGGAGACTCCTCGGTAGGATTGAGAAACAGGCAAGTGTTTGGAAGATTATTCGACATATTGAGAGTAGTAGCCAAAGAACGTCTTAAACGCCTTAATCGCTCAGGACTTGAAATATAAGGAGCCAAATCGTTCCCAAGGGTTCGATGACCTTGCATACACTCAATAAAAACGTCAAACACAAAAGAACGCTAGAAACACAAAGAAACTACAAGTAGATCGAAAACCTTAACCAAGCCGAGTTGAAACGGAGCCATTTTGAAGAGTAATTTTTCAGTGMTGATGAGTATATAAGGGGTTCATGGCTTGGTATTATCGAAATTCAATTGCCACTACAAAAAAAGTGACCTATAGTAACACCAATAAAGTGTTATTTAATAGACAAAAAGTGTTACTATTGATAATAGGTAACATTTTGATTGGTGCTACAGTTGCCCATGCTACCTTAAATTTTAAGTAACACTTTTATGGTCTGTAGTATCACTTTAATCAAGTGTTACATTTAGAATTTCAATTGTAACACTACTAAGTAACATTTTATAAGTGTTACATTTAATTTTTGGGTAACACTTTTTCTACAAAATGTATCATTTTATAAGTGTTACATATAATATTTGGGTAACACTTTTTCTACAAAATGTATCATTTTATAAGTGTTATATATAATATTTGGGTAACACTTTTTCTACAAAATATATCACTTTCTACGTAGTAAGTATTTTATAAGTGTTACATATAATTTTTTGGGTAACAATTTTTATACCAAATGTATCACTTTTCATGTAATAAGCATTTTATAAGTGTTACATATAATTTTTGGGTAACACTTTTTCCACCAAATATATCACTTTATATGTAGTAATTTTCAACTTATGGTAACATTTTATACGTCAATTGTATCACTTTAATTCTATCAATAATGATATGTAATCATATCACTATTAAAGATTATGTAACACTTTTGAACTACATAGGCATTTTTTTTTGTTTTCAATTATCTCTTTTTCTCCATTGCGAAATATTTATTTATAAAATAGTAATGTTCATGTATAAATGTCGAATAAATAAAATTAACTCAAAACTAATGATAAACAAATATATGAATATGAATCTAAAATATTTACAACAAACTACACCAAAAACAAAATTCACAATGAACAAACCACAATATCTAAAAATCAATAATTACATTAAGTTGAATAAACACAACTAGACTAATTATCTTGTGTTTCTCCTTTGCACTCAATTCTCTAAGTTATCATAATGGTCACCATCCTCGTTTGCTTCACCATCTCCATCTTCATCCACCTAATATATATATATATATTAACAATCAAATACCCTCTTAATATAATTTCATCTAGTTCAAAAACAAGGATACAAAACCCAGCTGCAAACTTATTGGACTACATATACACAACAAAATAAATGAGAAGCACAAAACAAATAATAATCCAAATAGACGCAAACTATACCAAAACTTCAACAGAACGAGCAAATGCCAAAATGATGATCAACTAATAAGCATTCAAGAAGACGTACAAATACGAAAAATAAAATCCCACACAGCACCCAAATGATAAAAAAAATGAGCAGCCACATATCATAAATATCATATCCTGAAGTAATATCCAAAGGCAATGAGAATTTAACCAAAATTATTCAAAGCTCACCGTCATATTGGGCAAAAGATAAACTTCAGTTTTTATTTTCACAATGCCCCAAAAATAATGGAAATCTCATAAAAACATAAATTTACAGCATCATAGTCATAAATCTACAACCACGTCCATCCTTAATACTTAACAACAAAGAATTTAAGAAATGGTCCAGGTTGAAAGCCGGGGATTTTAGAATAAATGGTTGTAACAGTAACTAGAAATCTCACCTCAAAAACATAAATTTAGAGCATCCCAGCCACAACCATTGTTAATAATTTTTAATATCCACAGCAAAGGCATATAAGAATTGAAGGCATACTAATATCCTTATTACCTGAAAAAGTTCTGTATCATTAATTCCTTGAGATGATTGTACATTGATAAGATTTGTTGTGAATTCTGGAACACCTAATCGATTCTCAAATGACGAGGCAATAGGGGCAAGCACATCGGAAGGAAGATGTTCTAACATTTTAAAAACTCCTGCTATTGTATCTTTCACAATCTCGTCTCTATATGGCTGTAGAAATTCATCCGGAATAATTACACTGGACTTGGAATGCCCCTTGACTTTCTTGCTACACCTACCGAGAAGTTCCTGATCTTTATATTCTATTTGCTCCTGTAACAACAAAAAAATTGGAGGGAAAGCCATCATAAGGAGCATTTAAAGATATCATGATAATACTGGAAGAATGAAATGCAACTTACAATGTTAACTTTAGCTGTCTTGTAATTTTTTCCGGGTGTTCTTTTGTGTGTTTCCATATACATAAAGGCTAGAGATGGTGGTTTCCATTCAGCTTGTTCCTGTAAAAATATTTAACCACAAAAATTACTGAATATAATTCACATATTGGAATAAATTATAAAATGGTATTTGGATGACTCCAGAACAAGAATAGAAATATCAGCATAATAAAACAAGAGACATAAATTATGTAGGATAAATGATACGAAATGAGTTTATCAGAGGCAAACGACTCATATCCCCTCAATACACAAGTAGCACTGCCCAGTTCCCCTATTAGAAATCTGTGTGAGGCCTTCTTCCAGTTCACAACTTGGAAACAATTTAAGAAAATAACTTGAAATGTCATGAAAAGAAATGCTTAGTGTTCATAGCCATGAAGGAATTGATAATTTCATTGTGTTTTCACTTCTTTAGATGCATGTATACAGTTATATACATGTATGTATCAATATATTCATTTCACTCATATTAAAAATTTTCCATATGAAATATATTATATAGTAAAATTCCGAAGTAAATTGAAACATATGTAATTCTTACCAACTCATGACGCTTTCTTGCAAATMCAATAGGACCCATAGTGTGTCTYTTTTTTTMATTTTTGCTGCTCTCACTTTTCTTTTCACTGATTTTCTGCATATGGTAGTTCATAATTTTACTTAAATCATCCCAGATCCAAAATATTGTTACTAGTAATAAAGTTCGAACATAAGAAATATATATTTAACATCAAGAGATTAAAAAAATATTTTAATGTGAGTAAGTATACGTTAGACAGAGAGAGAGAGAGAGAGAGAGTATAGAACACACTTATGTTAACTGAAACTGAAGATGATACATCAATTGATATTTAGTAGAGCAACCTGATACCTGAATGTTTAAAAGCTCTCCTTACATAGAAAGGGATGATCAGTTAAATGGGAGATTTTAGGTATCAATGTCTGGCTCTGTATATTTTCAGTGGATTACTAAAATGCACGTCAAGTATATTTGAACTTCTTTGATACCAAATAAAACAAAGAGAAAACAAATACCTGAACCTCCTCTAGATTCCAATAGTTTAGCAAATCTTTAAAATGTGAATCTGGAACCGAAGATCCTGTCCTTGTATCTATGTTGTTGGGATTGCTGTAATATTTTTGTTTAACTCTAGTCTTGTGAGTACGCCAAAGAACTCCAACTGARTYCAYCACATAATTTTTACCTTCCTCTACTATAATGAACTTCTTCTGCAACAGAGGAATGAGTTGACTGAAATTATAACATAGGTTTCACCAAATAACATGATTGAATTWATGAAAAAAAAATGCTAAAGTGTGTAATATAGTGCATAAATATTATCATGACCAGTTCCCAAAATACATATACCTTCACATAGTCCCAGATTTTATTTTGTCACGAACTAAGCGCCAATCAAGCTCATTTAAAGGTGCAAGACTAGAATCTCGAGCTAATGAACCCAAAAAATGATAAAACTTTCCTAAGGTAACCTTATCTGCCCAATTGGTTGACCTGAACCATTCAAAATAATAGGCGATCGATTATTTGTTGTCAAGTCATGGACATCTTTGAACAAACTTGGCCCTCTGGTTTTCTTTGCTTTCAGTGGAACTGTTCAAATTAATAGAAAAAATATAGATATACATTAGCACATATTTACGCCCAAATACGCTTATTAATTTCAGTGAACACACACCCACAAAAAAAAGGAGAACAAATAATGAATACAACGTTATATAACTGACTCGCATACCATAAACTTTCTTACCCTTACCGGGTTGATCATCTTGTTCTTCTTGTAGAGGACGTGACTCGTTTTCAATTTCGAATACATCATTTTCGATCTCTTTTGGATCACTGTCTTTTTCTCCTTCAGAAACATGCTCATCTAAGATTTGAAAAGCTTCATTTTCTTGCACTAAACCTAACCCGAAACCACTATCGTCATCAAATAACTAATGTTGTGAATAACTCATTTGTCGCTTTTGTGAAATCTCCATTCATTGGTCAAGAGACGAGAAATTCCTAACTGGAATGGGTTTCTTTGGAAAACCATCAGAAAGTTACTCTTGCACTCTTGGATTCTTTTTCATCCTAACATAAGCACCAAGTGATCCAGGTGAGATCAATGTCTTGATTTGCTCATTCTTTTTAGAGGTATTTCTCTCGACCACTCTGTCTTGATGATTTGTTATGGGCCTCAGGTCGGCCGAATCTTTCAACGTCTTATTAGCTGCGAGTGTTTTTCCATTGACCATACATACCCTTTGTTCCTTTTTTCCTTGTCCAGACACTCTTTCAACTTGATTAAAGTTTTCTTGCTCATCAATCTTCTCTTGCTGTATCATCTGTTGTGAACCAATTTCTTGTTGGTCTATGTCTTTCCCATGTTGCTTCTGCAACTCACGTGTTTGACACCGCTTCTTTACTAAACTTGCCATTGAAGAGGTAAGGGGTCGTGGTTTCTCTGAACTACTGATAAGTTTTCCTCCTTTGGCCATTACCTAGAACATAGTATCACAATTAATAAACTAATCAAGTATTAAGTAAATATACTAAAATGAAAAAAAGCAACCTTCTTTGAAAGAGAGCCCAGTCTTCTAATATTTGGCACACCCTGATCATCATTCTCTTCATTTGATTCGTCTTGTTCACCTTCTTCACAAGGGCTGTACTCATTATCAGTTGCAACATCATTCTTGGACTTGATTTTGCTTGTCTTGTGACTATTTTGTTCCTTTATAAAACACCCTGCTTTATAAGCCAAGGGTTTTAATTCCCAAATCTTCCATCCTCCTCCTATTTTCTTTTATGTTTCTCAACCTTTGCATCTCATAATCTTCCATCTTGAATTGTAGTAAAAAAAGAAAAAAAAAACTAATAAAGAGTAAAAATAAACACTAAAGAGCATTTATAAAAATTAACACTATAGTAGAGCACATTTGTAGTACTCATGAATCATTATCATTTAAAGTGAAATAGGAAATCAAGGCAAATGTTCATAAGTAATGGTTTCATCCACAAACTCAATGCATGACTTTCTCACAAGAATTCCAGATTATTACTGGAAAACGAATTCAACACATCAATCATTTCTATTTTCCATAAACAACCATGGTGTAATTAATTATAATCCTTCTTGTAAGACGAATGATTATAATATAACCTGAAAATGATAGTGTGATAGTGATTAATGATTCATTGCATACAACTCAAAGCAATGTAAATAAATATGCATGTATATTAACATACGTTCTAGCAAAAGCACATTAATCATAGGTGGTGCTACACAAGTCTTGACTAGTCCACATAAGCAAAGCACATTAATCATAGGTAATCTACATATTCTGACTAGTTGTTTTAATAAATAGTTTTAGAGAACATTTAAACTCTCATTTAAAAAAAAAAAGAAATAAAGAAAAAAGTGCACTGATTGGAATTGCAGCACCTATATATGATCAAAAGAATCTAAAAAGAAACAAATTTCTTTCAAAATTAGAAATACATTTTACATGAATGTTTCTAGAAATAATTACAAAAACTCTATTATGTAACGTAATTCAGACACTTATATCAAATATTCTATGTAATCACTTATAACTCTATTATGCAACATAATTCAGACTTGGACAATCACTACACTCTTCTTCTCAAGAGATAATTTTGAATGCTCAAGAGCAGCATCTACACAGCATGGGTTAATGCAAGTGTGAATTGGAACCAGAAATTATCACAGCCTTTTTGTATTCAATGCTCACATTGTCTGGGATAGAAGTTATCAATTAACATGTATATATATCAGGGGAACAAATGGTTATAACATCAACTAGAAATTACTTGTAAAACACTGTCATAAACTAGACTTGACGTCATTGTTGTTCTTTGGGAAACCTACCAGTTGACAAGATAGACTCCACAATAGCAGATAACTAATAAGAAAGCAAGAAGAAATTATACCTGTGAAACACCTCAGAATTAGATATAAATTAAACTTTTTATATGTTACGGCTTTTTGTCGAACACCTTATCTACGTGGTTGCTCCAAGGCCGTTACGCAAAAAGATCAAAAGCCCAAAAATTTATGTAGCTTAGAAAAAGACGCAATACCAGAAACTCACAAAAATAATGCAATCTCATAAATTCACAAAATTATGAACATATTTCTATGGAGATTGAGATTGACACCTCTGTCTTAAGGATTGTTGATTAATCCCTCTGGTCAACCCTAAGCTCCCCTGTCGTCCATAAAAACCTAAAATTAGGGAAAGAATGGTACTTTGTGTTAACTGTCGCGGAGTGGTATAAGGATATGGATATGCGGGAGATTTTCGGCGCCAAAGAAAATTTGTTGCAGGCGGCAAACTGAAGCTGTATTTTGCAAAGGAGAACGTGGGTTCGTGTGGCATCAAAACCTTTGAAGAATCTCATCTCGCGAGCTTGGCACCAGAAATAAATTGAGAAATAAATCGGTGTATATGTTTTTGTTCTAAGTTCCTTCTGCTGAGATATTAGTAAAGTGAGAATTAAGAGAAAATAGAGAACAAATATTTATATATGAGTATTTGAGCTAACAATTTATATGTCTAGTTCTCTCTATTAATATTTGTAGTTGAATGTGAAGTGAAGAAATCGTTTAATATTAATTTTTGGGAGAGATTATAGTGTAAATACAAAGTTTGGATGGTTTATTCTATAAATATTGATTTTGAATAGTGTATAGATTTAATATTAATTATTTAGAGAGGTTATTGTGTAAATATGAAATTTTAAATTGTTTGTATTATAAATATAATTTTTGGATAAGTTTATTTTATAAATATTAATTATGCCTCTTAGTCTCTTTAAATATGAAATAAATGTGTAGCACTGCTCGTATTTTTAAAAGTTTGATTTGTTACAGGTTGAATATATATTTAATAAGAACTCAAACTTGAAAAATTATAATTAGTAAACATTGTTCTTGCAGTATAATTGTAGTTTTTCTATATAATTTCTAGTTTATATGCCTCGTAATTTAATCAATGATTTATTATTATTATTATTTTTAGATAATAAAAATCTTAATGTATAAAAAACTTTACAAAAGTTTGATGGGTATATTTTTAATAACCATCTGCTATTTTATTTTATTATAATTTTCTTCACATCCATTCCAAGAAAAATAAAATCAAATCAATACATAACCATGGAAAAATATATGAAAATATAAAAACAAAAAAATAAGAATTGTATTAAAAGAAGTTTAATCAACAAAATTGTATTAAAAAATCAAAAAAAGTTCATCTATTTTTCACTTCCTCCATTCGAGGTCTTCAATCGATTCTATAAATTGTAATGGTGTCGGAAATTCTTTTAATTTTTCATTATTAAAAATTCTAAATTACACTAAATGAATTTAAATTAAATTAAAATAGTTCATATTTATATTAATACTCACACTATATGAAATTAAGATTAACTATATAGGAATTAAATAAAATCTTCATATTAAGTTAAATATCTTTAACATTTTTGTTAAAGATGTAATTATTAGATAATAAATATGGAAATTAAAATTRATATATGTGTWGTATYGAAACATAAATATATAATAKGCCAAATATTATCACYTTAAAATATTAACATCCAACAAATTAAATATGAGTTTCAATAAAATTTGTTAAGTATATCTAAAGCAACCAACTTCGGATAAATAATAATAATAATAATAATAATAATAATAATAATAATAATAATAATAATAATAATAATAATAATAATAATAATGTAAGTCTTCGTGTCAAGTTAGTTTTCAATGATCATCAACTCAAAATAAGGGTTTTTTTTTTCATTTTTTGGTAATACACTAGTGTATGTTATTAATGGTTATCACTCAACTAAGTTATTTTTCATATCACAATAATCATTGTGGTATATAATTCGCTTAATTTATGTTCTCAAACATTACCAAGTACATCAAGAAAAAAATTTGGATAATGAAAACTTATATTTTATTAATTCTCAAATTGATTGAATTTGAGTCGAGGCTAATGTCCTAGACTTTTTATAATTGATCGTTCTAAAATTCATTTTCATATTTTTTTTTAATTGATTTCCATTTAAATCTTTTGTTTTTAATTATTGTCTTTTTAAACTATTTGATTTTAAACTTCGAAACCTCAAATTGTGGATTTTATTTCCATTTTCGTGTTAGCAGGTAAGCTATGCCCGCTTAGCCTTCTTATGATATTACGACTTGAACCGGCTCCACCATTCTATGATAGATCACGTTCTCTTGCAAATGTGTCTCAACTTTTTTAAAGAATAATATGTAATCTGGTCGAATAAACCAAAGACCACAAATTAGATCATGAAAATCAAATTGATGGGAATACAAAGGTGGCAAAATGTACAAAAGTTATTAAAACAACTATAATATGTAAAAGAACAAGCAAACTATAACAAGTATTGTATTCTTAGAGTGTGAAATTATGTTTCATATGATGACTTATATTTGTATTACGGAAACCCATCGTTTTCGAAGTCTCAATTGACAATTACGAAAGATTACATTAAATACACTAGTGCAAAAACTGCATTCTAGAACAGAACATCCTGGCGCATCTAGAAGGGTATTTAAAATACAGTTCTGGATTAGACTTTCCAGAACGGTATTTGAAAATAACGTTCTGGATAGATGATTTTCCAGAACGTTATTCAAATACCGTTCTGGAAAAAGGACTTTCCAAAACGGTATTTCAAATACCATTTTGGATATGAGTCAATACAGAACGGTATTGCAAATACCGTTCTGGAAAGTGCTTTTAATCCAGAACGGTAATGTTAAACCCTTCTGGAAAGTGTACATTCCAGAACGATATTTGAATACCGTTCTGCAATATACAACAATCAAGGACGGTTTTTGTAAAACCGTTCTGAAAAGTCTTGTCAAATTAATACAGCGTAAATGAAAATTTTTTGCCGCCCAGATTTTTACTTTTCAGAACGGTATCTTTAAAACCCTTCTGGATGAAATCTTCGATACAGAACGGTAACAAAATACCGTTCTCGAAAGTCAACCTATACAGAACGGTATATTATTTACCGTTCTTGAAAGTTTGCCGAAAAAGAACGGTAAATAATATACCATTCTGGATACCAATTTATTAAACTAACCAAAATCTAATTAAGTTTCAGCCCGTTTTTTTTTAAAAAAATAGAGTTGTCCACATTTTCACACCCCAGTTTTTTCTGTTTTCTCTCTCTCTCCCAAAATTTCCCCCTTTCCCACCTCGCTCCGGCAAGCCGCCACTCCCAGCTCAAAAAAAATAGACTGATCTGTCCACATTTTCACACCCCGGTTTTTTCTGTTTTCTCTCTCTCTCCCAAAATTTCCCCCTTTCCCACCTCGCTCCGGCAAGCCGCCACTCCCAGCTCAAACCCGAGGAAGACGGTGTGTAATTGAGTTCATCATCGACGTTTTCTCAAGTAAATCGAACCCATTGCTGATTTGGAAGGCGGTCTCACTCAGGTTTTCTTCTTCTTCTTCTAAGGTTTATGTTTTCTTCATATTTTTTTTGTTACTTGTATAATTGAGTCGATCTACTTGTGTAATTGAGTGAAACTTCTTCTTCTTCTTCTAGGGTTTATGATTTTGAACCCAATTTTTTGTTTTCTTCGGTATCTGTCAACATGCAGTTAAAAGTTTGGCTTTTGAGAAAAAAGTTGGTAGTGTCTGGAAATAAAAGATAAAAGTTTAATTCGTTGAGAGTCGATCTACTTNTCTCCCTTTCTAGAAATTTTCCCCCTTTCCCACCTCGCTCCGACAAGCCGCCGCTACCAGCTCAAACCCGAGGAAGACAGTGTGTAATTGAGTCCATCATCGACGTTTTCTCAAGTAAATCGAACCCATTGTTTATTTATAAGGCGGTCTCACTCAGGTTTTCTTCTTCTTCTAGGGTTTATGTTTTGTTCATATTTTTTTTGTTACTTGTATAATTTAGTCGATCTACTTGTGTAATTGAGTGCAACTTCTTCTTCTTCTTCTAGGGAATATGATTTTGAACCCAATTTTTTTGTTTTCTTCAGTATCTGTCAACATGCAGTTAAAAGTTTAGCTTTTGAGAAAAAAGTTGGTAGTGTCTGAAAATAAAAGATAAAAGTTTAATTTGTTGAGAGACGATCTACTTGTGTAACTGAGTGCATCTTCTTCTTCTTCTTCTTCTTCTTCTTCTTCTTCTTCTTCTTCTTCTTCTTCTTCTTATAGGGTTTATGATTTCGAACCCAATTTTTTTGTTTTCTTTGGTATCTGTCAACATGCAGTTAAAAGTTTAGCTTTTGAGAAAAAATCTTGTAGTGTCTGGAAATAAATGATAAAAGTTTAACTCGTTGAGAGTGAGTATGAGTCTTATTTGGTGAATACGTTTGAAAAGTTATTGAAATCAGAGAATTGTAGCAGGCCTCTCTTAGTTTTAAATTCATGATTCAATTATGCAAAATTAGAATTAGGAAGTAATTATTATTATTATTATTATTATTATTATTATTATTAGTATTATTATTATTATTATTATTATTATTATTATTATTATTATTATTATTATTATTATTTTCATTTCAGCTTTTAGTGGCAATCCTTTTTAAACTCTTTTTAAGTGCAAAGCTTGTAAACACTTCCCAAACAAAATCCACATTGTTTTCATAATAAAGATCATGCAATTTAAACATTTCATCGGTTATATCTTTAGGTATTAAGTATCTCTTGTAACCCATCCTATCAGAATGCTCAAGAACCAGTTTCGCTCTTTCTAGAGGATCTTTTACTTTGAGTGTAGATGGATTAATGTGTTCTGGAGCAAGAACATTCAAGAGATGAGCATAAGACTTTGCATCCTGAATATTGAAAGCATAGATATAACAGATAGTTACATTTCTTCAAGCATAATTTACCAAATATTTTCCTAGACTTTTTCTGTTGAGTTGCGAAATTTATCATTTCAATAAGATGAAAATGTATGTAAGTTTGGTGGTGCTTAAAATAATGACTATTAGTATAATCTTAAATTTAAATCAGTACATTAAAATCTTGGATTCTGTATATTGTGTGTACATTTACTAGAAATTTGTTTGTGTATTTTATAATTTTAGTCCTGTGGGATGAAGATGATAAAGGGAATAGCCAGTTGATTGTGATTATATGATGCCTTATATATAAAATGCAAGCTTAAAATGCAATCAAAGTGGGAAAAAACCCACTTAGAGTTTTATTTAACGAGATCAAAAGTTAGAAAATGATAATAGAATAACTGAAGATTCCTTTACATAAACCTAATGAAAATGTGAAAATGCTGATTAAATGAAAAGTCACCAACAGATACAATAGTTGTAGATTTGATGATAAAAAATTATTATATAGTGATTGAATCAAGACGTGAAATATTACGGTCTAAACACACACACACACACACACACACACACGAGGTAAATTAGAGATTCAGTTTTTCAAATGATTAATCCTATAAATATTCCATGGCCAAGTTTGATATGGTAAATAAAATACCATTTTCGATTTCATAATACCAATTAACTAATCAATTTTCCATTAAGTTTCAGCCCCTTTTTCAAACAAAATACAGAGAGGCTTTTGTCAAACACATTTCTCATCTCATCCCGTTTTTCAGTTTTCCCTTTCAAGAAAAAATTCCGCCGCTCCCAGCTCGAACCTGAGGAAGACTGTGTAATTGAGTCCACCGTCCGCGTTGTCTCAAGTAGATCAAACTCATTGCTGATTTGGAAGGCGGTCTCACTCAGGTTTTCTTCTTCTTCTATGGTTTATGTTTTATTCAATTTTTTTTGTTACTTGTATAATTGAGTCAATTTACTTGTATAATTGAGTGTAGAAATATATAAAGCATATTTAAATCTTGCTCAACTCAATAAAAAGTTACTTTTTCTCGATGGGAACAGATAAATGATTGTAGGGCTGGGAAATTAATATAGTTTGGTTGTGCTAGTGCTTAGTTTTCACTTTAAGTACGCATCAACAAACATCTCTAATAGATTTCATGAGGTATAGGTTTCTGTTTTAGCCTAATTTTATCTATAATGCAAATATATTTCATAAGCTTTGGTTAATGAAGTCAAATATCTAATCTTGAATTCTAGGATATATTTATCATAATGAGTATATTGGCATTGGTACTGATAATTTACCCTTCCTACTTAGGAGGGTACTAATGAATGGAATTAAAACTAGATTATGAATGGCATTAAAGATAGCTTATATTATCACTTAGTATTTATTTTCTATTGTATTAGATGTGAAATGACTCGGCAAAAATAAGTTAGGGTGCTCCTTATATATATCTTATCATGTCTTATAAGACACAATAATAGAAATAAATACCTTCGAGTAAATTATGTATCATAATAAATAGTAGTTAAGACAAACATGGTTTATATTTAGATATATAAATATGATCTTTTGGGCTATGTTTTGCTTGGAAATGCTATTTTCATCTTACTAACATTTTGCCATAATTGAGTTAAGTAGTGGGGAAAACCTTGAATGTTAATAAAAAAAAAAAACTTTGTGCAGCTAACTCTAAGCTGGACAGGGAAGGTATTGAACACTTACGGGGGAGGTCTATAAACGTCTTCTAGTCGTATTTACAGTTGAATATGAGATCACATTTTATGGTTTAGTATTTGCAGTCGTTTCGTAGTCAAGATTACTGTCTTGTTGAAAGAAAAACAAAACTTAGAGTGGTAATTATCAAAAAAAAAATAAAATAAAATAAAATAAAATCTTGCATTGCACCAGTTAAGCATTTGAATGAATCTCATGACGATTTAAGCCAAATATCAATCACATTTGACTGTTTTTGAGCACAATTGATATCTGCCCATCACATTGAACTTGTTGGGGAAATATTAAACATTCAAACCTTATGTTTGTTATAGGCTGAATCATCTAATGTAATAATATCATACCTATGCCTGAGTCCAGCCCCAGTATAACCCTCGTAATAATAATCTCAGGGTAATCACAAGAGTTAAATGTACTAGTATGACTCGAAATCAGTACGATTTGATCCACAATTTGTCTTAAAATGTAATTATTTGAGTTTTATCTAATTTTGATCCATATTCAAAATAACCTCCAACTCATCCAAAAATCGAACACGAACACGACAAGTAAAAATGTGATCCGACTTTAATCTCCAGGCCAAGTTAGGATCCAAATAATATATGTGGTACGTGTAAGACTCGAGCCAGGTCACCTAGCTAGACATCTTTTTAATGCCCCAAATGCGATACATCTGCATCTGCCATTAGTGCTATACATGACCGATGCGAAGAGTAACCATACATTGAAAACATTTTATTTAGGGGCAGAGGGGCTGGACTTTTTAGAATAGTGAGGTGGTGTGGTCAGTTTTAGAATTAAGGTCTTACATTTTCTTGTGGCAGAGGGGGTGGACTTTTTTACTATATTAATTTAGTAGTGATGACAATGTAAACACCTTGTCAATTAATTAATCAAGTAAGAAAATAAATTATTAATATTAAAATCTTTAAATATAATGGATTAGTAGTGTGCAAAGATATTAATATTTGTTTGTTTATTAATTTGTTTGGATTAATAATATATTATAATGCTTCAATCTTTGATTGTAAAATATACAATTACTTAGGATAGTAAATTATAAAAACTATATTTGGATATTATTTAGATTTAAAAAAAAAAAAACTTGTCACCTTTTAATTACAGAAATCTCTTAATTCAATGTATTATAATTATTTCAGGTTTTCTTTTTCTTTTCTTTTCTTTTTTTTTTATGTAGTTAAGGGATAACTACATCTTTATAAGGTCAGGATACTTTGCTTTCTTGTAATTTTATGCGATATTTATTTTGATTGACGTAGGAATTTTGAGAATCCATGGAGGCAGTGGGTGTTATAAGGAGAATCTAATTGTAAATAATATTGTTTAATGAGATGGGGAAATTGAGAATGCAATTAATTTGGAATCTAAAATACGAGAGAGAGAGTATAAAGTGATAGAAGAAAATCTGGGCAGGTCTAGAGACGGGCGATCAGGGTAAAATAGTGAGGTGGTGTGGTGGGTTTTAGAATTAGGGTCTTATATTTCCTTGTGGCAGAATAAATCAACTGAATGTGTTATCTAGAGTTATGTGTGACAAAAGTATTGTTCATGAATTGAATTGAAGTTTATTCCTAGTGGTTCTTTTGTTGATTCATGATAATTCGATGTTCGATGGTAATAACGTTAGTTTTTCCTATTGGTTCTTTTGTTGATTCATGATAATTCGATGTTCGATGGTAATAACGTTAGTTTTTCTTATTGGTTAGTTAGAATTATATCCTTGTTGAGCTCTATATGTTATTCTGCCAAATTAAGCAACGGCAAAAGAATAATATCTACTGATGGTAATGACGAGTCAACTTTAGATATCAACGAGATTCCTGCCTTCTCGTCGCTTCCCGACATGGATTCAGAACAAGAAACCGATGATTTTCGTGCCATTAGGGTCGATCATTGTGAAGGGATTTGGGAAAACATACCAACTAATTAGGTATTTAGCTTTAAAAGTTTTTGTATAAAATTATTCTCTATTTATGTTTTTTATTTTTTTTATTCATTTCTCTTATCTGTACATTTTTTTTAATATATCAAATATTTGTACTAATTTCAACAAGCTAGTTAATGTTATTAATGAATCACCCTTTTTGATATCTTTTAATTTTATTGTGTAAACAGGCATGGAGGGTGGCATTGATGATGATGGTCAGCTTCCACTTTCCGATCAGCCGGACACTTCCGTTCAGCCAACCCGTACTCGCGAAGGTCGCAAATCGACCCGCATGGCAAGGATGATTTCAAGAAATCAGGGTAAATGGAAGGTTTTAATTGACAAACATCGACTTGTGGCTATTGGACCCAACAAGAAGACCGTCGACAACTGGAGCAGTTATTTGGGTTTCTTGGGACGAAAAGAGCCAAGCATACTAATCGGTTCGTGGAAGCAAGTGCCAGCCACTACTAAGGAGTTGGTTTGGCAAGGGATATTAGTACGAAGGTTTTATCTTTCTCTTTAATAGTTTTTCAATCAAAATGTTGTTTCATTATCAAAAATCAATTTTATTCTATAATGTAGGAGAGATTCGATATTTTTATCGTTGATGGTGAGAATGAAGTCGAGTTTTCTCAATGTGATGTGAAATTGCAATTGAAGTTAAAGAAGAAGATGATAAGTTATGTTGGGGGGCGCTGGGCTGTCTTCAAGACTAACCTCACGAATGATTACATATATAGTGGTATAGATGAGCCCCCGTATGTAAATGATTACAAGTTCCTCGATAAAGTTACTTGGGATGCTTTCGTTTCGTTACGACTCACTCCAGAGGAGAAGGTAATAATTTTCTGCATATGTGAACTTGTGTGGTAATGTTGTGGGACTGTTATTGTATGCTTTGTTGAGCTTTGATTGGTTTGTGGTCAAAACTGCAAATTTTGATAGTTTGAGGACTAAGATATAATTAATTTTCTGCATATGTGAACTTGTGTGGTAATGTTTGTGGCACTGTAATTGTATGCTTTGGTGGGCTTTGATTGGTTTGTGGTCAAAGACACAAATTTTGATAGTTTGAGGACTAAGATATAATTAATTTTCTGAAAAAAATGGAAGGTTTGTAAAACTGTTTGAAGTGGTGTTTTATAATAATGTAACATACATTTGTACCAATTTTGGAATTTTTAGAAATGGAATTTTCAAAACCAGAGGATCAACTTTGGAAAATGGTGAAAAATTAATAACAGGCATATATGTTGTACTTTCATCTCTTTCCAAAACTGAAATTAAAAATTAAAAATTTGTCACAAATAACCCATGTGACAGAATTTCATAAACAGCAAAAAATAAAAAATGGTTGAAGAGAAGACAATGGTGAAAAATTCATAACAGACACTATGGAATAAGAAAATGAAGGAAAAAATAAAAAAAATAAAAGAGGTTATTTGTAGCTTGAAGAAAAAGATGATGGTTCAGGGGGGTCACTCTCTAAATTTCCATTATTATTTTCTTTTGACCGGACACCTGCACCAACTTCATGATATAATAACATTTATTTGAAATTTTGATGACAGGCAAAGAGGAAGAAGGCTTAAGAAGTGCAATCTCATAATAAGTGTCCACAGAGGACATCTCGTGGGGGTTACAGTCTTCTGGAACAAAAAATTATGGAAGAGAAGGTTAAGGAGAGACAAAAAGCTTTACAGGATCCGTCGGAGATTATCCCTCCTCCATCTCCCCCCACTCGGCATGAGAAATGGAAGAGAGCTCGCATGAATTCTTCTGGACAATATACCACTCCCGAAGCGAGAGTTATTGTTGAAAAAATTGTAAGTTATCTTTCGTGTATCAAATAGAAAAATGTATTAGTTTTTAGATAAGATTATTAAAAACTAACCTCTGTACTAGAATTAACCTTATTACATTTGTTGCAGGATTCTTTAGAGGAACAACAATCCTCCGGCAGTTTCAAAGAATGTGGCACAAATGATTTACTTGCTGTTGCAGTGGGCAAGCCCGATCATCCTTACCGTGTAAGAGGAGTTGGGAAAGGATATACAGTGAGTACCTACTTCGGAAACCAACGCCAACGTAGTGGAATGGTGTCACGAGCGGAATTCAATAGCACCATTGCTGAAATGGAGAAGAAGATACAAATGATTTTGAGCTCTCAACCGCATCCGCCGGACAGCCCCTCACTCCAGTCGTCGATAGTGCAAAAGGGAGTAATACTTTTGCGGATCAGGTTCCTGATGTTTTGGCCGATCACGATGAACACAATGATGAGTATGAGTTATATGTTGAGGATCCGCAAAGGAGATTGGTTGCATATGGCCGTATTGTCGACTTGGGGTCAACTGTACACCACAAAAAATGAAAGTTGATGAGGTGAGAGTGACAGTGGTACGAGTAGTAGTAGAAGATGATTAAGTTCCATTCCCGACAGAAGAGGTCACTAAGGTTGGAGAATCACCAAATAATTTCATTGTTTGGCCGAGAAGGTTGGTCGAGCGTGTTGGTCGAAAGGTACTTATCTCTTAATTTGATCTACATAAATATTATAAGTAATATATAAAATATAGTTTGAGATGTAAATAATTTTTAAACCGGAGTTTCGTACGATCTATAATTTGCTGACTTAGTTTTAGGAAACACACAAAAATTAACTAAAATTAATTGAAGAACAGGGAAAGAATCAATGGATTAACTATAATCAGCAATGGATTTAGCAGCCGGGAAAATTAACTAAAAAATTAACTAAAATTAACTATAATTGATTAAGGCCAATTATAATCCATTGATTCCCTGTTGATTATTTAACTAAAAAAATTGATTAAGGCTAATTTTTGTGTGTTTCCTAAAATTAAGTCAGCAATATAAGGAAAGACTATAATTGGCAGCAATGAATTAATAAATTAAGTCAGGAATGGATTTAGCCATTTATGAATCAATGGATTTATCCATTAATCAATTTGCTGACTTAGTTTCAATGGATTTAGCCATTCTTTCCCTGTTGCTATATAAAAAAGGAAAGACAGCCACTGTTGCTATAAATAAAAGGAAAGAAAAAAAAATTGATTAAGGCCAACCAAAGACAACCTTATTATTAACAATAGTAATAGTTAAAAATAGTAATTATTAACAATAGTAATAATTATAATTCTTATTATTAGAAAAAATGGTTATGATAATTCTAAGAATTATTTAGAACTAACATATTATAATTATTTTTGTAGGGAATTTCTCAAAGGGAACTATTTCCAAAACCCCCATCCGTATCCAAGACTCAAAGTGATGTGCTGAAAAGTTTGTGGTTTGCGGCAGCCAATATTAATCAACCGAAATCTGTAAGTATTGAAGCCGGGGTTGTGAGTCTGAAGACATTTGAAGTGTACATCATGGGGATATTAGTAACTCGGAAGATTTCAATTTCGGTCATGCAATTTTACAACAAGTATTCTTTTACCTCTAAATTTTGCAATTAATTTTTTGGAACATAAAAACAATATCAAACTCCATACAAACTTTTTAAACACTTACAATGTTGTAGGTATCTGTATAACGAATTAATATCATCATAGAGAAATGATAAATCTGGATTGATAAGTCCATTGAATATTAAGCATGGCAATATCGAAGAAACGATACAAGAAAGATTTGGAGAAAAAGGTTTTGAGTGCTTACTTGCTCCTATCTATGAGTAAGAAGTTTCTTTAATTAATAATTTGTTTATTTCTTGTTCTAATAAATTAAGGTCTTGTTTCACATTTTGTAGGACTTATTGGCAGTTGATGGTTCTTTGCCCCAAGTACAATTATGTGGCTTGGTTTTGCTGTTTTCAAACAAAACCAAAAAAAATATTTCCTCTAAGATTGAGACGTATGTTTTCTTTAGAATTTTCTTTGCATTAGTTTTATTTGTCATTTACTTGATGCTTTTTTAATTATTTTGATATAGAGCATTCAATGCATACCAATTAATGAAAGGGACGCACTCACGACAATTCGAGAAGCTTGAGTGGGTTTATCCAAAGGTAGTTTATGTTGATGTATAGCAAACTTTAAGATTCGAAAAAATGTTTGAATACTCTTTGTTTTACACTTAATTGTCAATTAGAAGGAATTAATGTATTCTGACTGGCATGAGATTTTTAACGTGGTATGGAATTATTTATAAATTTTAGATGATAATAAACTATTATATTGAAAAATTCTTTACTTGTTGTCTATTTAAAAATAGATGATAATGCATTATTATTATTATCAAATTATATATAATAAGTGAATGATATAATGTTATAATATTGTATGTAGATGTATTTTATATTTATTAATATAATAGTATAAAATAAAGATTGTTGTTTGAATATTTAGTATGTAGATGTATGTAGATTGTTGTTTGAATCCATATGTTTTGATGTATAGCAAACTTTACGATTCGAAAAAATATTAGAAATATAGCTGAAAGCGTTTGTGTCTACATCAAATTATGTTGATTTATATGTTGAGCTTTAATTGATTTATTTACTTATTTCCAGTGTTGTAAACAAGGTGAGGCTGATGAATGCGGGCTCTTCGTTATGCGACATATGCTTGAGATCATCAAATTAGATATTGTTTACTCATTCAAAAGGTAATTTTAATAAGCGATCTATCTCCACTATAAGGTCTAAAACCCATTTTTTATCTCAACCTCATACCCACGCCCACACAACCCCAGTACTGTGTCATAATAACTAAGGCACACCTACAAAATTAACATAATAGTAATGATTTAATAATACTGCCATATTATATACCATGTAAGAAATAATTAGGAAGGCATTTTCTAACAACCTTATCCCATCAACAGGTTCTTTCATCTCAAATCTGCCATTCTTTAAAACTGATATAAACATGGAACTTGTGGTTATATGTTTCAGTCGATCTAGAGTTAGTTCTCTCCTAAATTGATCCAAATACATCTTCATAAGGACAAGCAAGTGCGGATCCTACCAATAGAACCAATATGAGAAACAGATTTTAGTTGTGAATGCCACCACCAACCCATTCAAGTGTTAAGTAGAGTAGCACCATCCCACCCCCCCACACACACAAAAAAAAAAGAGAGAGAAAAGAAAAGTATGTACCTTAAGTAAATGATTAAGCATTAGGTCACGAAAATGTTTATTACGCCAGAATGTTAATTCAAAACTTGTCAATTGATATCATGTGATGTGCGTATTGCCTAAATAATGTGTATTGCGTGCAAGTATTCAATATGGAGGGATGACTCAAACTTTTGTGCACCCCTTTTTAATAAATTAATTTAAAACACGTCAGTTTGCTCGCAAGAGTACGAGGTAATTGTAGGGTGATGAGTTTGACTCGAGTCGTATCTCTCGAGGAAGCAGCTGTTCGGTCTTTCGGATGTTTTTCTCAATTTACGAAGTAAAATACATGTACAATTGGGGTTTTAAAAGAGATTGAAGTGATCATTATAACTAAAGCAATAATTAAACTAAAGCTATTTAAACTAATTATTCGAACTAAATTATKAACTACGAGCAATAATTATACTATCAATAATACGCAACCATAAATTAAACCTAATTAACGAGTCTAAGATCATAAACATAAGAAATTACCACTAAGAAATGAATCATAAGAATCTAAGATTAACGAATAACTAAGCATAACTGGATCGCATAAATAAACTAAATTAAACCAATATCCAATATCAAGCATAAAACGATTAAGCTAATTAAACCAGTCTAGCATTAACAACGAAATTAACTAAGAAATTAACTACGAAATTATCTAAGAGTTTAGAGTACTTATTGTAACTAATGAAAGCGGTAAAAAATTCCAGCTATTCTGGAGTTTGAACGTTGATCTTGGGCGAAGATTGAATCTCGAACTCGAATTCGATGTTTTGGATGCGTTGTTCTTTGATCCTTGATCTCTGTCTTCAAATCTCGTTATGAGATGTGGAATTATGTTTATTATTAGCTAAAACACCCTAGGTGGTCGTGTCTCTGGTGTCTCCCTCCTGAAAATCCAAAATAAAGAGGGTTTATATAGATATTGCAAGTCTTGGCGCACAAGAAACCCTAAAATCCGAATTCTGGGCCGTCGCGTCGACGGTGCGTCGACGTAGCATCGACTGACGCGCTCTGGTGCTCGGCGTCGGTGCTGCCTGTGCGTGCGCGTCGACTGGGTGGGTGCGTTGACGGGGTGCGTCGACATCGACGCTTCAGCAAGTAGTGTCGACAGTGCGTCGACATCGGTGCGTCGACATCGATGCTTCAGCAGGTAGCGTCGACAGTGCGTCAACGCTGCGTCGACTGACGCGGATCATGGCTCGTGTCGACGTAGCATCGACGGTCGCGTCAGTCGACGCGACTGCTCTTCAGCCTCCGTCTCTCTCTATCTTTTGCTACTCGTTTCGCCGGAAAGCCCGTTCTCCTATTATTGAACATCAAACTTCATCTATTACGCGCTGAACTCTTCCGGTTACTTAGCTATAAAGTGAAAACAATGAAATATCACTTATTTGCATCAATTACGATTAAAATACGGTAAAATAAGTTAGAACTATAAAAATACGGAATTATGCTTAAATCGTCCAACTTATACCGAAAACAAATAGAAAAATGTACTAAAATACTAATAAAAATAAGGACAAATCCACTCTAATCAAGGGACCTTATTCGGAAGATGATATTGATGTAGTTCGTAAATGTTGGGCCGAGTGTTTTCTAAAGGTCATTACTTGAGGGTGCGCATTGTATTTTATTTTGGTTTGAAGAACAGATATCTCTGATGAAACCTTTTTTTGTATGTGACTTGTAATGATTGTTGTTTTGACTTGTAGTGATTGTTGTTTTGAACACTTGATGAATATTGTGGGTTTTTTTATTGTTTTGGGTTGCTTTGAATGGATTGAGATATTGTATTTGATGAAGTATATTTTTAATTGAGATTTGGTGTTTTAAGTATTGTATATTTAATGTTTTACATTTGGGAAAGAAAAATACTAAAAATAGGCAAAACTTTCTAGATTATACTGTAACTTTTCAGAACGGCATTTGAAAAAATCATTCTGGAAAGTCGCGATATCCAGAACGGTATTTTCAAATGTCGTTCTGATAAGTTGTACTTATCAGAACGGTATTTTAAAATACTGTTCTAGATATCGCGACTTTCCAGAACGGTATTTGAAATTACCGTTCTGGAAAGATATACTAAACAGAACGGTATTTTAAAATACCGTTCTGGAAAGATATACTTACCAGAATGGTATTTTAAAATACCGTTCTGGAAAGTCACGATATCCTGAACGGTATTTTAAAACACCGTTCTGGTAAGTTGTACTTTCCAGAACCGTTTAATCAAATACCGTTCTGGAAATCCAAATTTATTGCGACTTTCCAGAATGGTATTTAAACAAAACGTTCTGGAAATCTCGACTTACCAGACCGGTATAATCAAATACCGTTCTGGAAAGTAGCACTTCCAGAACGGTTTTTTTAAAAACCGTTCTGAAAGGTCGGTCTTTCCAGAACGGTATTTGATTATACCGATCTGGTAAGTCGAGATTTCTAGAACGTTTTGTTTAAATACCATTTTGGAAAGGTGTACTTTCCAGAACGGTATTTGTTTGTACAGTTCTGGTAAATCGAGCTTTTCAGAACGGTATTTGTAAAATCCGTTCTGGATATCACGACTTTCCAGAACGATATCGAAAACCCGTTCTGGAAAGTCGCGCTTTTCAGAACATTTTTTCCAAATACCGTTCTGAAAAGTGGCGGAACAATATTGGATGGTACCATTTCAGAACAGAAAAATTATTTTCTAGAACGCCTTTTTTTTACCCTTCTAGAAAGTTTGCCAATCCAGAAGGGTAAAAAAAGGCGTTCTGGAAAGTACAAACTTTTTAGAACTATGTCACTACAGAAGGCACAGAAAGGCGTTATGGATAAGCAGAATTACCCTTCTGGATATGCAGTTTCTGCACTAGTGACATTCGCATTTGGTGAGTCATCTTAATATTTGAATTACTTGTTAGGACGTGTTATTATTCTTTTACAGCCTATTCTTATGGACTTTTTGAATTCGAGATGGTATTCAAGATTATATTTTTGGGATCAACGCTCAAGAGCACCATCAATGTGCTTTTGAGCTTATTTATCCGCCGGACAATGCTCCTTCTATATACTTCAAAATAGATTTGTATTAGTACAACTAATGTACTTTTACAATTATGAATTGCGATTCATTTTATTAATATTAATAGAACTATCATATATCTTATATACTTTGTTAATTTTGTATCCTATGAAATAAATCTATGAAGATAAAATATATTATATAGAATCTAAATATTCGCGGCTCATAAATATTCCTTAGTAGACTAGAGAACACGATTTAAAGAAATAATAACTATATATTCCTTGATTTAAATAATTAAAAAATATCTAATACAAATATGAACTCTACAATTAATATCCAGTAAGCTTTAATTCGGATGACACATTTTCACCAAATACCAGATGTATGTATTAAGAATTAAATTACATACGTAATTAATATTTGCTTAGCAAATATTGATGTTTAAAATAATTTTGTACAAAGATTAACTATTGCATGATTTCATAATGTTATAAATTGATATTATATAAAAATAAATTTTTTGTATTTTAACATATAAATCTTTGAAAATATTATAAATTATATAGAATCTCAATATTTATGTAAGGAAATATTCCTTAATAGACTCTCAAACACGACTTAAAGAAATAATAACTATATATTCCTTGAGATAAATAAATAAAAAAGACTAATCAAACCAACTTGAAAAATTAATATCCGTAAAATAAAAATTATAATTTTATAGAAATACAATGAATACATATGTATTAAAAATTAAATTCCAAATGCAATCAATATTTGTTTTCAGCCAAATATCCAGTTATAAAATAATTTTGATTAAGTCAATTTCCCTTATTTATTTTCCATTAAATTTTCAATATTCAACCACTTTTTCTTTGGGGTTGGGATCCGGTGGTGTTGTGTACCCCCAAACGACACCGTTTCAAAATCTCCCATATCTCATTTTTAATTTTTTTCGTTTAATTTTGTTTCCCTCTTTTTCTCTCATTTCCGCGGGATAAAAATTTTCTTGTTTTTCTTGTGTTTTTTCTTATCACCATTTGAAAAATAATTAAAATTTTTTTTTGTGTGTGAACATTTATTACATTTTATTTTGCAGATAAAATATAGAATTAAATTATAAATTATTAAAAAGCTAAAATATGAAATTAAAATTAAAATGAAATAAATACACAGTCGTTGATTAACTAATGGGAGTATAATATATATATATATATATACTCTATTCCCATTTATTAAATGGCCTTTAACTTGTTAATTTTTTTTTTCTTTTTTAGGATAATTTTATTTTAAACATTTATACTATAAAAGTATAATAATGAAAAAGTGATAGTACAAAGGTTTATGGGTTTACAAATAAATAAACCAACTTCAAATTGCTCATATTTCGTCTTGATTTTATGTGCTCTCAATTTATGGCAATCAGGATTTGCATATGTATAATTTTTTTTTTTAGATTGAAGTAGTATTCGTGCGAAAGTTGAAAGATAAAACATCTTTTAAAATTAAATAACAAAAATATTAATAGAATTAATGAAATATAGTATCTAACATAAAATTAAATTAAAAACACAAAAGAAATTAAGGCCCTTTATTATTAATGGGGATGCAGTATATTATACAAACCTGAGTCTTGATTCTCAGCAAAATCACATTCGCACTACAATATCTTTCCCTCTGCCTCCATGTCCTCCAATTCGTGTCCACTGACACACGATAATCGATGCAATCTCAGATAAAGATTCTTGCCAAATCTTTTTCTTATTTTTGTGGAAAACCTTTCAGCTTCCTTCCATGATAAATTGAGCAGACCCATCTCACTTTTGTCAATCCTATAATTTCTTATTCATAATAAATTGGAAAAACTCCGAAGCCGTCATGTCCCTTATTCCATCTTTCATGAAGGAGATCAAATTTCCTGGTGCTTATTACAAGGTAATCTTCATAGATTTCAATTTTAGATATATTCTTTCAATCCTCCCTTCTAATTACATTGTATGAATGTTTGAACTATTACACTGTGTGATAGCTGTGTCATGGCTAGATTTTTTTTTCATGTTTTTCTGTTTTCTGAGGACCTGCAATTTCTCCTTAGATATTTCATCAACTTTACATCAGCTTTTTGTTATTTTTGTTAGAAATTCACCGATTTGCTGCTGCATGTTATTTTTTGTTGTTTTTTCTATTTTTTGTTGTCTGTGCAATTTCTGCTATACTGCATGTTATTTTTTGTTATTTATGCTATTTTTGTTTTACTGCATGTTATTTTTTGTTATATTGTTTCTATTTTTTGTTATTTATGCTATTTCTGCTATACTGCATGTTATTTTTTGTTATTTATGCTATTTTTGTTTTACTGCATGTTATTTTTTTGTTATATTGTTTCTATTTTTTGTTATTTATGCTATTTCTGCTATACTGCATGTTATTTTTTACCGATTTACCGATTTTCTATACGACATGTTATTTTTGTTAGAAATTTACATCGAATTGATATACTGTATGTTATTTTTGTTGGTGAGATTTACCGATTTGCTCCTGTTGTATATATTTTCTTCATATGAAATATTTTTTGGTCCTCAACTATGCAGCCAATTCCTGAGAAGATCTGTTCATATTTTCCTAGAACTGGGGAACTTGAATTTCATCTACGTAATTCTCGAGGTGTGACCTGGGATGTCCAGGTCAAAGTAGATGGGGATAATAAGGTAGCCTTTTTTGCTCTTATTGTGTCATATTAATTTTAACCATGGATTGCACTATATCATTCGTTTTTTTGTTTTTTTTTTTGTTTACAATTGATTTTTCTCTGCTAGGCTCGATTTGGTACAGGATGGCAAACATTCCAAGAGGAGAATCACATTGTCGAGGATTTCACAATCGTGTTTGTTAACAATGCAGTGAGATCTTCGATGTAATAATTTTTGATGGAAAAGGAGTTTCCCTTATGAAGGATAATGGAGTTAATCCAGGCAATGAACTAATTACACCTAGTTTTGAGGTGAAAATCACAAAAACACATCTCACCCGTGGTCAAATCGTAAGTGTCCTATTCGTTGTAAGACTGACTACAAGTTTCTATCGATCGGTTACAAATGAAATGAATATTAATATTGGTTCACTCTATTTGTTATTCTGATATGTAGGGTATACCTAAGCCATTCTGGAATAAAGTGGTTGCTGAATACAATCGTTGTAACGAAGACAAAGCGACGATTAGATACGGTGATTTTCGTTGGGTTTGTGATATAACTAAGTATTCAGATGATCGTATCTTTATGCAGAATGGCTGCAACCTGTTGATCGATCAGTTGATGTTGGCTCTGGATTCCAAGATTGCTTTCAAGATCCTACTTGTTCCAGGACTGGTTTTCCATGTTGAAATGCTTCCTTGATTCTGTATTTCGTTTATTATTATTATTAATCTCCTTACAATAGATGTCAGACTGTTTAATGTTGTTTTGTAATTTGTTTAATGTTATTTCTGGTTTGTTTAATGTTTGGTTGTAATTTGTTTAATGGTATTTATGGTTTGTTTAATGTTTAGCTGTATTTTGTTTAATGTTATTTCCGGTTTGTTTAATGTTTATCTGTAATTTGTTTAATGTTATTTCTGGTTTACAATTTTGAAATGCTTCCATGATTTTGTAATTTGTTTATGTTATATGTAATCTCTCTAGAATAGATGTCAGACTGTTTAATGTTTATTTGTAATTTGTCTAATATTATTTATAATTTGTTTAATGTTCTATGTTCGAAACATTGTGATAGTAGGACTACTGTCAGTCTTATTGAATTAAATTCTTGCTTGTAATTTTCAAGAAAAACACTACAAGAAGCTACTTGTAATTTTCAAGAAAAACACAAATTTTACAAAACAATTCAATAAAGCACAAGAACCACAATGTCAAATAGGTTTCAAGAACCACAATCACATTTGCAGAAACCCTCTGGAAATTTATATTTAGTTTACAAAAAACACCTAAAAATAATTGTGGGATTGGTAATGCACAAATGAATATTTGTAACATTGCCTTGGGTAGAAAAAGGTATCATTATTATACAGCTGAAAACCAGAATTTTGATATCTTGATTACTCCTGAGAAAGACAGCAAATTAAGACCACGATCTCCTCCTAAAACATTATGTGTTACAAAAATAATAGTAATACACATGCAAATATATCATTCAGTAGAAGAAGCATCAATTCCATAACCCCGAGTTCACCAACTGTTGACACGCGCCTGATTTGGAAACGAGGTACATGCCATGAGAAGCTCCAACAGCAACAGAAACAACATTGTGATCACCGAATCCATCATCCTCCTTAAGAAATTTAACCTCAACTGGTGTTGACTGTATCTCTGGAAGTCCAGGAACCCTTAGTTGATTATCTGTTGTGTAGCCCCACATGTACAACTTCCCCTTATCTGACCAATTAAATAACATTCAGTTCAGTAATCTTTCCAAAAAAAAAGCAGCCATTTTAACTCCAAGCTCCATGCACGTAAAACCATAAAATTGCGAAACCCAAAAAATATAAACTAGGGAAGAATTACCTAATTGACCATGTCCACCGTGACCCCACGACAAAACTCTTCCTTTGTCTGACATAACACACCAAAATATAGCAAACAAATGAGATTCATAACAAGTTTCTCCAAAATATCCATTATGAACGTATAAGATTCATACCTGTCAAAGCAAGAGAATGATATCCACCACTGGCTATCTGAATTATACCTACATCTTTGAGATTAGGAACAGGTTGAGGTTTCCAACCGCCAATTTTATCACCCCTACCAAGCTCGTAGTTGGAGTTGGCTGTGGAGAGAAGAATAATGACTTATTAATAGAACTTCTAGTTTTAGAAACTCAAACAGTTGGTGTTATTATCTGCCATTTTTAACTTACGTTTCTAAATGGGGCAATTACGACTCTGGTTCACTCACATTAAAATTCTAATCATCCAAGAGGATAGAGATGTTGGTCGGATAAAGAATTTTATTTCCAAATAAAACAAATATCCCACTTTCTTTAGAAGGTATCATATAGTCTAATTATAGAAAGCAAAAAAAAACTTTATAGGTTCAATTTGGATAGAACGGGATATTTGTAATTTTAAAAAAGAGGCCTTTTTGTAATTAGCAAAACCTCTAGGGTAGCATTTGTATAAATTTACAAAATTAAATATAAATAACCAGAGGGTTTCTGTAACAAGAACCAGAAATTGAAAATCTTAGAAAAGTGCAATTCAAAAAAACAATCACATTTTTATTCTTCTCCTTCTTTGAGAAAATCGAAGAACTAGCCATGTAAAAGAAGTTAAAAACTAAACAAGGATAAGAATAAAATTCAAGTTCACAAGAAGCACCATACATTCTTGGAAGTTTGGAGAAACGTACACAGTAAGACGTCGATATTTTAATACTCGATTAATTAATATTTTGTTGATCAACTTGGCAACGTGTTAAATTAGTACCTCGACTAATTAATAAAATATAAGGGTCTCGAGATTGAGTTTTTTATTTACCGTGCACAATTTCTACCATTACTATAAAAACCTCTCGGTGATCATGAAATAAAGAAATTCAAAATTTTCTTACCTGTTGTCGACGGTCATATGAACTCGCAACGGCATGAAGGGAAAAAAATAGAAGCAGAGAGAGGTAAAAAAGAGCAAAACATAGAGGCGACCAGTCACTTGCATCCATATCAAACTCAGGCATCTAGCTATTCCTAATCTATATCATCCATATCTGAGTTATTATCATCGCCCCGGACTGGTGTTTGATTTTGTATCGCGCTCTCATACTCCTCAAATAGAACGGAATGCACACCATCTCTACACCACATAGTTTCATCATCAACATCAACAGCCCCTATCCTATCCTCAACAGGTTCGCTTGGTTCAGCCAAGTATGTTTCCTCTTTTTGCTCCTCATAATTAGTGAACTCTTTTGCCAATTTTTTCATCGCATAACTAAAACCCTCTTCGGTAGGATCTTTCACATAGAAGACTTGATGCACTTATGATGCTAAGATAAAAGGATCATCTCCATAACACAACTTGTTGAGATTAACACGTGTGAGACCATATACATCTTTCTCCACATGAAACCACTCACATCTAAATAAGATAACACTGAATGAACCCCAATAGTTTAGCTCTGTAATATCCTGTATCCTACCAAAATAAGTGACATCATCAACGCAAGGATTATGATCCTTAGTACTTGCAAAACTTGGAGTTAAGGCAGTCAGCGTTACTCCACTATTTTGTGTTTTCAATTTTGCATCACGTTTTTCAATATAGAACTTATATCCATTGATGAAGTATCCAGTGTATCTCCGTGCGACATTACAAGGTCCTAAAGCTAGCCATTTAATATGATCAGGAACTAGTTCAGACTCCACTTTGTCTCTAAACCAATCCACAAATTCCTGGCTATGTTGTTGAGCTTGCCTCCATCTTTTTCTATTCTTATCTCGGGACTTGGTTTTCATCACATCTTCATGTTCCCTGCATTGATAAAAAAATCATTATTACTAAAACTCAATAACTAAATAAATACATAAATTTCATGATAAAAGGCACATAGACAGAAAATAAGGAACTTACTTTATGTACTTCTCAACTAGCTCATCCTGGCAATTGAATAACACAAACCGATGTGCTAGATTTTTTGTCTCACGATCTAGAGAAAATGCTCCTTTCTTCCCTTTCTTTTTCCTCCAAACTGGATGACCCATCGTAGGAAAAATAGGCGATCTCTCATCAATTGCATCAACTTCCTCATAACTTCGATTAATTATTTTGGATTTTTTCTTGGCACCATCACAAAAATATCTTGAGCAAAATATAAGACATTCTTCTGCTAAATATCCTTCAGCTATAGAGGCCTCAGGACGACTTCGATTTCGAACATATTTTTTTAATTTTCCAAGATACCTCTCGATTCCGTACATCCACCAACCGCTTACTGGCCCACTCAACCTAACTTCATCAACTAAATGTATTGGTAAGTGCATCATGATGTCAAAGAAAGAAGGTGTAAATATTTTCTCTAGTATACAAAGAATCTCAACTATTTCACGTTGCCAGTGATCCAAATCTTCAGGTTTCACAAATTTATTGCATATGCCTCTGAAGAAAGCACTTAATATTATCAAAACTAGAGCAACATGCTTAGGTAAACTTTTCCTCACAGCAACAGGAAGTAAATATTGCATCAAAATGTGTGCATCATGACTTTTGTAACCTGATATTTTCAATTCATGCATATGAACACAATGTGAAATATAAGATGCACACGCTGGTGGTATCTTGGCAATTTTCAAAACCTGACAAAACCAAGTCTTCTCCTCCTTGGTCATTGAGAAAGATGCTTTAAGCAACAAGTAGCGCTTACCTGTAGATTCGACAAGGTGTAAGGAAGCTCTTATCCCCATTTCTTTCAAATCTAACCGAGCATTAAGATGATCTTTTGTTTTTCCTGGTATGTCCAACAAAGTGCCCAGAACGCTATCGCATATATTCTTCTCTATGTGCATGTCAAGATGATGACGAGATGTATTATGCTTCCAGTAAGGCAGTTTAAAAAAGCAAGACTTTTTCCTCCACGGGAAATTTCCATCTTTTTTTCTCAGTTGTGTCTTACCAAACTTGTTCTCAAAGCCCTACAACAAATGTAAGACCTCATCCCCTATTAGACGATTTGGTGCTGCCCGCATCTCAATTTCCCCGTTGAAAGACTTCTTGTCACGATGCCAACAATGATTTGCATCTAAAAATCTACGAGTGCCCATGTAGCAAGACTTTTTACAATGATGCGAATGTAAATGGTGTGTTTCATAGTGACAATATGGGCATGCATACTTACCTTTTGTGCTATACCCGGACAACATTGCATAACCAGGAAAGTCACTCGTTGTTGATCGTAAGGCAACCCGCATCTTAAATATTTGGCGCTTTGAAACATCATAAGTCTCCACCCCTAACTCCCACAAATCATCTAGCTCTTCAACTAAAAGTTGAAAGTAAACATCAATGTCATTTCCTGGGGAGACAGGCCTTGGAATGAGTAAAGATAATATAAGATACTCTGGCTTCATAAACAACCACGGTGGAAGATTATAATTAATTAAAACCACTGGCCATGTACTGTAACGCCCCGATTTCACTTTAGTCAAAATAGGATTTATATTTTAGAAAAATATGACGAAACCTTGGCGTCACAATAAATGTCAAAACTTTCGAACTTTACGCAGCGAAAATAATCATAATATAAATAATCAAATCACCATCAAGGGGAGTTTATAATTTAAAACCGCATTTTTATGTCTAGTTCAACGTTTATTTAAAACATATAACATATTAAACAATCGCACTAGAAATTATTATTTTATAGAATAAAACAAGTTTTAAAGAAAAACAAAACCAACATTAACATTTTTATTCCTCTACTCGTCTCCCATCCGATCGACATCTTCGTTTGTACCTGAAAAATGTTGTTGATTTGGGATGAGCTCAACGTACTCAATAGTTACACTGACTTAACCAATGCAAAATTATACAACTCACAAATAGTACAATCGATCATAGAATTCATAGTTTAATCGTAGAAAATAAGTTGACTGCAGCTAAAACGCGCCGGGATATACCCGATGACCCTTTTCCCCGGTCACAGACACATTTGGTCTCTGGTTTTAATTCGTGGTTATAGCACGCCGGCATAAACCCGATGACCCTTTTCCCCGGTCACAGACACATTTGGTCTACGGCTATATTAGTTTTTGGAAATATAGAATCGCATGATACACATAGCACATAAATTTGAGTACATAAAATTTAACACAGGTAAGTTAGTGGTCCCTACCTCGTA
>BMAC01000822.1:153704-171789 GCA_014905375.1 Phtheirospermum japonicum | reverse complement strand
TTTTTTTTTCAGAATATTTTTTTATTTGCTAATCTTTTTTATTGTATATTTGTTTGTCTTTTTCATGGAATAATTATTTAGAAATTAATAATACATTATTATACTTTTATAGAATAATAATATTATAGAATATTTACTTATTTATTTTCCCATATTTATTTAACTTACTTTATAAATTAAGGACTTAAATTATTATTTTATAATCTTAAGTTTCTTTTATTTTTAAGATTGATTAAATAAATATATAAATTTAAACAATAGTTTATTATATAAATTAAAAAACTAAAATTAATAATTAGCATTTTATATAATAACTTGAAAGTTATTATAAATATATTCTAGAAAGTTATTTATATATTTAAAACATAAAATGAAAAACTAAACAATCAAAAAAGTTGAAATCGATAAGATTATATTTAATTAGAATTAAATTCAAATTAATTATTTCTTAAATCTGAAAAATGGCCAAATATATAAATATTTAAAAAATAATATTACAAAAATGATCCTTAACTGAGTGATGTATATAAACTAATCAAGATATAGCTTTGTGTGATTTTAAAACATTATATATCATAAAATACTTTAAAACCACACATATCTATATCTCGATTAGTTTATATATATCACTCAGCTAAGGATCAGTTTTTTTTAATATTATTTTTTAAAATATATATATATTCAACCATTTTTCAGATTTAAGAAATAGTTAATTCGAATTTAATTTTAATTAAATAGAATCTTATCGATTTCAATTTTTTTGATTGTTTATTTTTTTCATTTTCAGTTTTAAATATATAAAAAAAATTCTAGAATATATTGATAATAACTTTCAAGTTATTATATAAATCGCTAACTATTATAAATTAAATTATTGAAATAATTTATTTTAGTTTTTTAATTATTATCATTTTTTATTTTACTTGGGTTTTATGAATGAGTTTGTAATTAATTTAGATGATTAATTAAAAATAAAAATTATTATAATTTAATATTTATAGGAAATAAAATATATTAATAGTTATAAACGTGTACGAGGCGTGTCGTGTCCTATATTTTTAAAAATAAGCGTGTCCTCGTGTCCGTGTCCCGATTGTGTATTCGTGTCGGTGCAACTTAGGTTAACAGTAATTGTGATCAGAGAATCATACAATTATATATTATTTGGAGAAGTTAACATCAAATAGTAGTTGGTTAAATAGTTTTTCTTCAACATTTACACATTTTTTATTATAATTAAATTACACAAAGGTTCAAGAGGCAAAAATTAATTTTTGAGAGACAAGGGATTTGAACCCACAATGTTTAATATTAATACCTAACCCCAACCACTCCACCACATGGTCCTTATATTATATTTTATAAACAAAGAAACATACATTCAAAAATAAGTTTAATATTCTTTTAACCCTACATAACTTACTAGAAATTCATTTTTTTAACTTAAGACAAAAGTTAATACTCCTCATAAATATATAATAAATTCTAATAACTATTTAATAAACAAAAAGGCAAGGAAAAATTAAAACCAAAATATAAGATGTTATAATATAATACTATATAAACCTCAAAACTTAAAATCCGAAAAAAACATATACCAAGAAATATTTTAAATTTATATATTTATAAGATGCACGGACACTCTTTTTTTTTTTCTTTTCAATTTATATACCAAAAAATATTTTAATTTTATATATTTATAATATTATCTATTTATATAATAACTTTTAATATATTTTCTAAAAATAAGTATTTAGAATTTAGGTATAATTAAATTATATTTTTATTTAATTTCAAGATATTTAAAGGTAGTATTGAAAATGCATAATTAAGAAATAAAATATATAAATTTATAATGGTTAAATAATAAACTTGAAGATTAAATAAGTATTTTTATTTCATGAAAAATACAAAACAATAATTTTTTTTGAATATTATATTAAATTATGGAAAATATATTGAATTTTTTTAAAGAATTGTTTAAAAGAAATGAAAAAAAAATAATATAATACAAAAAGATATTATAAAATCACAAAAGTGAATTATATCGTAATTATTTTGAAGTTAATCACAATTTATTTTTTTATCTAGTTTAAAATTATTTTGAAACTTAGTTTATAATGTATAATAAAAGACAAGTCATTTTTTTTATTTTTAAATATATAATGATTATTCATGTTTAAATATTTATTTAACCTAACTTATAAAATTCAAATGAATTATATTGTTACCTTACATTATTATTATTTTTGTTTTCAATTTTATTAAATAATTATTTAAAACATAAAAATATTGTGTTATATATTATTTATGAATACAAGGTTTGAATTTTGTTTAGTATTATATTATAACTTTTATAATTTGCTTTTACTTATTATTTATTTACTTTTGCATATTATAATTTATTAAATTTTTATTTAGAGCCCGACACAATGGGACACGGCTCGACATACGGGGACTCAGCCCGGACACATTTTCGACATGTTTTTAATTTTTTTCAGTTTTTTTATTATTATCATTTTTTATTTTACTTGGAATTTTATCAATTATTGTGAATGAGTTTGTAATTATTTTAGATGATTAATTGAAAATAAGAACTATTACAATTTAATATTTATAGGAAATAAAATATATTAATTATTATTTATATTATCAACGTGTTTGAGTCGTGTCGTGTCCTATATTTTTCAAAATAAGCGTGTCCTTGTATCCGTGTCGTGTCGTGTCCCGAGTGACTCGAACTTTTGTGTTCCTACTTTACGAATATTTGTCAATTATTCAAAAGTCCGCTCGCAAGAGTACGAATTCGCAGGTAGGGTGGAAAGTTGACTCGAGTCGTTTCTCAAAGACAACAAATTATCGGATCTCAGATAGTTGTTCAAAAGCAAGTAATTAAATTATTTTTTTGGGTTTTTTTTGTTTGATATTTGATTAATAACCACGAATTTAAATTGCAAGACTTGAACTTAAAAACTAATTTAATTATCCTAAATTATCAACTAAGGATTTGAAAGCAATTATTTAACCAATTTAAAACCTAAATTCAATTAACTAAGAAATAACTATATTAAAATTCAAACTAATTAAGAACTCAATAATAAATCTAAAACGCAGAGGCATAAAAATCATTAAACGAACTTAATTAATCCTAATAAATCTACGATCATGCATGAAATAATAAACTACGAAACTAACGAAACCTTGAACCATGAAAACGAAGCAATAAAACGTAAACTAGATCGCATGAACATTACTAACAAACTCAAGTCTCAAATACCCAAGCATATAATATGAAAAATGAATTAAAACAGAGAATAAATAACGTATAAGGTTCAGCGATTTCAAAATCCGAAAGCAACTTCAAGAATAATATTTTAAAACTAATTATATAAGCTTAAAAACTAAGGTTTAATCTAAGAAAACAAGTAACAGGGATAGAAAACTTATTAAGCTACTGGAAAGCAGTAAGAACTTCGGCAAATCCGAAGAGAAACGCTGCAAATCGGATCAGAAACGGTCGAATGGCGTCGAACGGGCTCCGGAACTCGTCTTCGTCGAATCTTCGATCTCCTCTTCGATCCTCGCGTTTTGGTGTTTAAATCCGGCTCTAAACCCTAGGAATATGTTTTTTGTAAGTTTTTAGGCTCATGTACACGCCTGGAACTCGGATTAATGGGTGGTTTATATAGAAATCGCGTATCTTGGGCCGCAAGTTACACACGTCGGTTACTGGGCCCGTTAACGGTAGCACTTTACGGTAAGGAGCTACTATAAGCAGCTACCGTAAACGTCTCTGTTGCCTCCTTACGGTGATGTTTAGGGTAAAGCTTACGGTAAGGGTCACGGTAAGGGTTACGGTAAGGAGCTATCGTTAAGTAGTAACCGTTAAGTCTTTTTCTGCATTTCGGGACACCGTTAATGGTTATAAGGTAACCGTTATAGTAACTAGCGGTTATAGCTACCGCTAAGTCTTTATTTCAGCATTCTGGTCGTTAACATCAGTTGTCAGTAACCGTTAAAGGTTAGCGGTAACAGCTGGCGGTTAGGAGTGACCGCTAAGTGTACCGTTAGCTTCAACGACAACGGTTCCAGAAGCATAACCTTTATATAAAGTCTGGAAGCTTCAATTCTTGCTACTTCTTCACCGGAAAGCTCGATCTTTGACTCTCGATCATCATACATTATCTATTACGTGCTGAACTCTTCCGGTTACTTAGCTATAAAGTGAAAAACCACAAATAATGACTTATTTGCATCAATCTAGATCAAAAAGCGGTAAAATAAGCTGGAAATACAAATATACGAAATTAAGCTCAATCTACCCAACTTATACCGAAAATAATAAGAAAAATAAACTAAAATACCTACTAAAATCAAGACAAATTAGTGTTAATCAACTACCCCACGCTTTATTGGTTTGTTCGTCCTCGAACAAACAATAGTTTCAAAGTATAACAAGAATGAAAATAAGCTCAAGCAATGAGTCGTGTCGTGCTACATACATAATTTTGAAAATATAGATAAATGTCACGCAACTTCAAACACTCCACCCTTATTACATTGTCGCTACAAAATCAAATTCATGCATCCTCTCAAAAGGGAGATATATATGTGGTGTTCACTTCAAAAGCACTCAGGCATTGCTGCATGGGACGTGTTTACACTCAATTCATTCAAATACATGCACAATAAATAAGAACGGAAAATCAATCTCTTTTCAATCGCAAATTAAGTGTGTTGTCAAACTAAGAATCGGAAAAGGTCTTTTAGGGTTGTAATGTAAGTCTCTTTGGACGGGTATGGAATATATAAGTCGTGTGGCTAACTCACGATCTAACGTGATCAATAACTCACCAACCTATTCTAATCACGAAGCAAAATGCTTCACCTTGTTGAAAAATAAAAACGTCACTAAACACTCATAACGTAGCCTTTAAACATAGGCTATTTATCAACTCGTAACTCTACTACCGACTTGTTGCTCAAACCACTTAATTGAAATTGAAGCTTATAATGTGCTTCTTATTACAACTCAACTCTTTGCCTTTTAAACATTAGGCTTCATAAGAAAATAAACAATAAAACACAAGCCTTAAATTAAGCGCGTAGGCAATTACTCAACACGACTCAACAAGACTCACCATCCTTTCTTATTTTTTTATTATTTTTTCTCTTTTTTTTCCCTTTTATTTTTTTATTTTTTATGGGGTCTCTCTTTTTTTCTTTTTTTTTTCAAGGATGGTGATCCTTTATTACAAAAATTTCATAAACTCCTAATAAAATCTCCAAAACACTAATAACCAATAAAAAATTAACGAACTCCTACCCCACGCTTTTAATGGGTTAGTAGGGGTCGACTCAATAAAATCACTCAAGGCTATAGGCATGTATAATTTGGCTATGATTGGCTAATTCGGAATTCATAGTGGCTAAAATATATGGATATGGCCGGAAATAGGGTTTTTTCTGTGCCTCAACCTCATTTTCAAAGTCAACTACATACAACGGTTTCAAAGAGATATCAAATCAGAAACTAATTCAAGAACATGCAAAGATGATAATCACTCAGGCTACTCACAGGCTTTTTACATGAAAAAGTTTTGAATTGACGCTGCTTTTAAGTTTTTGTGAAATCAATTGCGTCCAAGTACCATTTTACAATATATAAACAATAAATTTTGAAATATTTTATGCACTTATACACGCTCAAAAGACAAGAACCTCAAATCATACTTAATTAAATTTGACAAGCAAGCCATACAAACACAATATCGCGCAGAAATAATAACCAATCATGTAAAGAATTCAAAATTTTGCACAATTTTCAAATATAAATCATACTCAACCACCCCCATCCCTAAAAACTTGACAATCTCATGATTGTCATAAATATAAAAGAAAATAAGAGCAAGGGAGATAAGAAAACATCCCTGAAAATTCGATAGTCAAGTCTCTCAAAAAATGCTTGTGCAATTATCCTTCGTTTTAGACCGCGTGATTGGATTGTCTTGAACAAACCTATAAAAAACAAACAAAACAAACCACGATTGCGATCAATTGCTACGTGCAAGTGCCCGGTGGCACGTCTATTATGATTTAAAATGGCCGCAATCCGGCTCAACGACGTAAATGGCTGGTTTGCAGCACATCAAAATGTTGCCAGAATGCGGCTAAATTGGGTCGGATTGCGACCTTGATCGACGGAAATGAAATTCATAAAAATTAAACGGCAGACGCTACTAGCGGTAGCATGTAGCGGTAGGTTGCCTAACGGTAAGGTCATCGTTATGGTTGCTGCGGCTAGCGGTAGGTTCAGCAGTTGATCGTCATCGTTAACGCCTTGAGTGGAATTAGTAGTAAGGCCTTGCGGTAGCGAGTTACCGCTATATAACCGTTAGTTATCCAGAATAAGCGATTTTATCGTATTTTCTACACATCAACACACACATAAACTTACCACGGCAATTGACACAATATAAAGACAAAAATAAAATAAATAAAAATTAAAGAAAATAAAAACTAACGAATGCTTGGGTTGCCTCCCAAGAAGCGCAACATTTAACGTCGCTTGCTCGACGCAATTTGCTTGATCAATCTATGGATCAAGGTGGACCCACGAACTCTCTCTTGCTACTATTTCGACTCTTCATATAGTTCTCATAATAAGGCTTAAGTCGATGCTTGTGGACCTAGAAATTCGTTTTTGTACTCTCATCGTCAATAGTGGCTACGCCATACTCATCCGTTTCTTTCATTAAAAATGGTCCACTCCATGCTACTTTAAAATTTATTGGATCAAACTTACGATCAGAATTATATAGCACTAGTTGGCCAACCTTGAACTTCACATCATTAGACTTCTTGTCAAAAACTTCGTTTGACTTCTTCTTCTTCTTCTTTGTCCAATCCTTGCTATTAGCCTCGCCCTTTTTCTTCACACGTTTAAAATTATCGTAAGGGTCGGGGGAAACATTATTCGGATTTCTACGTGGTGGCTTCGTCTCCTTCTTGGATTCAAATTTCGAACGATCTCGTTGTGGCCTCAACTCCACCGTTGGCTTGTTTTTAAATGCTTCATTCTCTACGAGCATTCCATCATTAAATCCATCCATAATATCACATAACTTAATTCCCAGCAAATCAATCAAATCCTCCCCGCTCATGTGTTCCTCGCCATCCTCATTATCAAACTCTTCAATCGTGCTAATGCTCAGGAGTTCATTCGCGCAAGAATCTACTAAATCAACAGTAGAACAATTGTCTTTTGCAAATGGTGCAGGACTCTTGTGAATATCTTGAAGTGAAAACGTCACCGTTTCGCCTAATACGGACATAGTCATCCTCCTTTTGTTTACGTCAATCACCGTACGTGTTGTAGACATGAATGGATGTCCTAACAAAATGGTGTGTTCTCGATTATCGCTTTGTACGTTACCAACGTCCATAATGACAAAATCGAACGGCACTACTAGCTTGTCTACTTGTACAAAGACATCCTCCACAATCCCCAAAGGTAGCCTTATCGTTCTACTAGCTTGTCTACTTGTAATCTCATCATGGTCAGTGTTATATTTTTGTAATTTTATGTTTTTTGACTTGTAAATTTGATGAATTGGAATGGAACAAGTCTGCTGAATTCAGACGAGGAAGGGAAAGAAAGTAGATTAGGGAGAAGAAGTTTGGTAGGTAGGAAAATTGTAATTCAGTTCTTAGCCTCCACAATTTGTTTCTCCCCTATTTATACACATGGGGGGGGGGGGGGGGGGGGGGACCATTTAACATCAAATGACCTAAAAAACACAAAGCTAATAATTAAACCAAAATAAGAGTCCAATAGCTTAAATTAATTTCTGTAGCCCAAAAGCCCAAATTGTTTCTCCACAATAGGCCCAGCGACCCGGTTCATCTTGTTGGCCCAAACTGCTCCAGTTCCGATAACCCGCGACTTGAACTGCTCGTTTTTCAAATTGGATTCATCTCTTCTTTTGTCAAATTGGAACCAAGACGCTGCCTTTAATCCTAATCGCCTCTTTCTCCACATTTTCCTCGCCGATTTCACCCAACCCTCCGCCACTTATACCCTCGTCGGTGCCAGCTCGACCTACAACCATAACAATACCGCCCCGATTTACAGATCCTTGACCGCAAGGATCAAAAGTCGGGAACTTTTTCCCCATTAATTTCACATCTTCCCACGAAACCAACTCCAATTTAGGGTTTTCTAATTCTACCAAAATTTTGTCAATATCTTCACCCTTCCGACTAATGAAGCGTTTATCCAAGATCCTGTCGAGGCTAATTCGGAAAATTCCATCGGCGTTTGCTTTCGGCGACTCCTTTAGAGGTGAGATCTCCGGTTTAATTTTATTTTTCAACAGGTATACGTGAAACACTGGGTGTATTTTTGATCCTTCTGGCAAGTCCAGTTTATAAGCCACCTTTCCAATTTTTTGAATGACAGTGTAGGGTCCGTAGTATCGGGAAGCTAGCTTCAAGTTGCTGCGCAGGTGCAAGGAGTTTTGCTTGTAAGGTTGAAGCTTCAGGTAAACTTGATCCCCTACATCAAAGTTCCTTTCTGCCCGAGTCTTGTTTGCATTAGTTTTCATCTTGTTTTGAGAATGCATTAGGTTATCCCTCATGGTCTTCAACATAATCTGCCTCTGTTGGATGAGATCTTTGGCTTCTGCATTGCTTGCATCCATATAGGGTCCCGTAGATAGGAGAGGGGTGGTGGTGGTGGTGGTATAACCATATAGAGCCTGAAAAGGAGTCATTTTCAACACTGTATGATAATTGGTATTATACCAATATTCAGCAAGGGATATCCATTTGAACCATTGTCTAGGTGCAGCACTGGTCATGTATCTTAAGTAATTTTCTATGCACTGGTTCAATCTCTCTGTTTGCCCATCTGTCTGAGGGTGGTAAGCTGATGATAGATTGAGTTTTACCCCTATCATTCTAAATAGATCCTTCCAAAATGCACTAGTGAAAACCTTGTCCGTGTCTGATATGATGCTCATTGGTAACCCATGTAACTTGTAAATGGTGTCTAAAAACAGTTTAGCTATAGACTGTGTTGTGTAAGGATGTGAAAGTGCAATGAAATGCCCATACTTGGTGAATCTGTTAATGATCACAAGTATCACATCTTTTCCTCCTGATTTTGGTAGCCCCTCCAAAAAATCCATAGAAATGTGTGTCCAAGCCTGCGCAGGGATGGATAATGGCTGTAGTAAACCAGGGTGGCCTTCCCTATCTTGTTTGTTTCTCATACATACATCACATGCCTACACCATCTTGACCACATCTCTCTGCATCTTAAACCAGAAGAAAACACCCTTCAATCTCATATAAGTACCATTAATCCCAGAGTGACCACCGTAAGATGACTCATGCATGACTGACAATATCTATTTTTTAACCTTGTCATCCTATCTAACCAACAGTCTACCCTTGTATCTTATGATTCCTCCACTGATTGTGTACTCTGGAAAAAGTTTAGGGTTTATACTTTTAGCAGCTAGTATTTTGTTGCATAGTGGGTCCTTTGCATAAGTAGCCACCACCTCTTGCACCCATTCTGGAATCACCAGTGTTATGGCTTCACATCTGTCTCCATTCTTCTCCCTTCTTGATAAAGCATCTGCAGCTCTATTCTCTATTCCCTTCCTATACTGTATCTCATATTCAAGCCCAAGGAGTTTAGTGATCCATCTTTGCTGCATAGGAGACATCACCCTTTGATCCAACAAGTGTTTGAGGGCCTGTTGATCAGTTCTAATTAAGAATTTGTGGCCTTGGAGGTAATACCCCCACCTCTGAATGGCCATTAGGACAGCAAGAAATTCTCTCTCATACACAGATAGGCTTTGGTTTTTATGGCAAAGTGTCTTGCTCATGTAAGCAATGGGCCTGCCTTGATGCATCAGTACAGCCCCTACTCCATACCCACTTGCATCAGTCTCAAGTATAAAAGGCTGAGTATAGTCAGGTAGTTTTAGGACTGGTGTGGAAACCATAGCTTCTTTCAATTTATTAAATGCATCTTCAGCTTCCTCTCCCCATTTGAATTGGTTTTTTATTAGCAAAGTTGTGAGTGGTTTGCAAATAATCCCATAGCCTTTAACAAACCTCCTGTAATAACCTGTCACCCCCAGAAACCCCCTCAATTGCTTAACAGTAGTAGGTCTAGTCAAGTTTATCATACATTCAACCTTCTGTGGGTCAGTGGATACTCCATCTTCAGAGATCACATTCCCCAAATACTCAATCTGCTTCTGTCCAAAGTGGCACTTACTTCTTTTGGCATACAGAGTGTTCTCCCTCAATAGGATTAGTACTTCTTCCAAGTGTCTTAAATGTGATTCCCACTCCTTGCTGTAAACCAATATATCATCAAAGAACACAAGGGTATGCTTCCTCAAGCATCCCTTAGAAACTTGGTTTATTAAGGATTGAAAGGTTGTAGGTTAATTACACAGTCCAAAGGGTATTACCAGGAACTCGTAATGGCCATGATGAGTGCTGAATGTAGTGAGATACTTGTGTTGTGGGTCCATTAATTTATGAAAATACCCTGATRTCAGGTCAATCTTGGAAAAGTATCTGGCCCCAGAAAAGTTCATCTAGTAGTTCCTCAATAATAGGGATAGGATAATCATGTTTCACTGTAAGCTCATTTAGGTACCTATAATCAACACACATCCTCCAGGTTGTATCCTTTTTCTTTACTAATAAAACTGGAGATGTAAAGGGGCTCTTGCTGTTTTGTATCATCCCTGACTCTAACAATTCTTGCACAATCTTCTKTATCTCATCCTTGTGGTTGTGGGAAGCCCTGTAGGGATATTGATGCTTAGGTGTAACCCCAGGTTTGAGGACTATCTGATGTTCAACCCCCCTACTAGYGGGTAATCCTTTTGGTTCCTTAAAAATATCCTCATATTTTTCCAACAACTCTGTCAGCTCATTATCCTCCCTGAAATCCTGTTTAGTTGTATGCAGTACATAGATCTCCTCCACCTGTTCCCCAAAGTCTTCATGTAACATTCTGAAAAGGGAGTGCTCAGTGATAAGCTGGCAGTGAGCTGTGTCAGTAAGGGCTTTTAATCTGGTTTCCCTTCCATCAAAATTCATTGTGACTGACATGTCCTTATAATCTAACTCAATGGGAGTATTCTCCTTAAGCCAATCACCTCCCAAAATGAGATCATAGCCTTCATGTTGAAGGAGCCTCAGGAGATACTTAAACATGTAATTCTGCATCTTCCAAGTGAACCCTTTAGCTTGCTGAGAACTCAATAGCCTCTGCCCATTTGCCACCTTAACCAAAATAGGTTTGGTGTGTCCCAATTCACACCCTATCTCTCTAGTAGTTGATTCCTTAATAAAAATCAGTGTGCTCCCTGTGTCCAGCAGTACATGTAGTTGTTTGTCTCCACAATACCCTACAAATCTCATGGTAGTGGGGCTGTGTTCCCCTGCAATAGAGTTGAGTGACATTTATATTTCTTCAGCTGGCCCCAAGTCCCCTTCAGGTTCCTCATGTTTCTGTACCGAGTCTAAGTAGGTCAATTCATCTTCTTCAGTCATTATCATGTAGTTCATTCTGTTCTTGCACCTCCAACCACAAACTTCTCATCACAATTATAGCAGAGTCCCTTCTCTCTTCTTGCAGCCATTTGTGCTGAGGTAAGTAATTTAGGAGATGGTTTCACTTGATTGGGGGGAGTCTATCTTTAAGTATTAGGCGTAGTGGATGCAATGCCCCTCTGATTAGGGAAATGGGTGGGAGTAAAACTTCTGTTAGGGCCCTTAACTCTCTTGGTAATTGCTTCTAGGGTTAGCAATTGCTTCCTTCCCAATTCTATGGTATGGTGGAGGGTTTTTGGATCAAACATGTTCACAAAAGCTTGTAGGTCTTCACTCAGTCCACTGATGAAACTTGCTATGAAATAATCTTCATTGTATCCCTTCTGGTTTAGCATAAGCATGCAGGCTCTCAACTCCTCAAACTTCTCAACATACTCAGCATATGAACCACCTTGTTTCAGCTTGTTAAAATCTCCAATAATTCTAGCTTCGTTCAGAACATCAAACTTAGTAGAAATGATACCGATAAACTGTTGCCATGTGAAATCAGCTTCACCTGAGTTGAAATTTTGAAACCATTGAGCAGCCCTTCCCTCAAAGTGCATAGAAGCTAGTGTAACCTTGTGTGCCTCTGGAACATTAGGTATTAATTTAAAATACCCATTACATTTAAGAATCCAGGCCTTAGGGTTTGAGCCATCAAATCTGGGGAAATCAACCTTAGGTAAGGGGCTGATGATTTGGGGGTTTTGCTGTTCTGTTAGCACTCTATTTCTTGATGATGACTGTATTCTGGACTGTGATCCTTCATGATTATGGTCTGAAAAAGGGGATCCTAGTATGAATTCCTCTTCAGTTATCGCTTTTCCTTTGCTCATATTAAGAAGTTGCAACTGCATAGTGGCTAGGGTTTTTGTGAGGTGGTCCAACTTGTCAATAAAACCTGTTCTTAGTTGCTGCATCTCTGTCCTAATCCCCATGAATTGCTCTTGAGTTCCTTGGTCTTGTGCTGCTCTTTATTGAATTTCTGTCTGAAAATTAATCTCGAGCTTTCTTTGTGTTTCTTGCAGATCCTTCAAGCGTGTGCCTTCTGCCATGGCCAAGGAAGGTGGGCTCTGGATACCACTTGTTATATTTTTGTAATTTTATGTTTTTTGCCTTAGGAATTTGATGAATTGGAATGGAATAATTCAGCTGAATTCAGACGAGGAAGGGAAAGAAAGTAAATTAGGGAGAAGAAGTTTGGTAGGTACGAAAATTGTAATTCATTTTTTAGCCTCCACAATTTGTTTCTCCCCTATTTATACACATAGGGGGTGGGGGAACTATTTTGCTTGTAATTGTTGTGTTTTTATTCGTGTTTTTAGATAGGTTTTTATATTGAGTTTAGTAATTTTGAGTCATTTTTCGTTAGGTTTTTAGGTCGTTTTTCTTGTTTTTTGTGTTTCTTGCTAATTTTATATTTTAATGGGTTAATTGGTTCAATTACCTTGAGGTTTGGTGAAATTTATGGGTTTTTATGTTCAAATTTCTATTTATAGGCTAAGGCATTGAGGACCAAAATTCAGGCCAAGAGAGGCTAAAAAATGCCCAAACATTCTGGAATGCTGGCCTAGCCTCGCGCCCACTCGCCACGCCTCGCGCCCTCTCGCCATGCAGCGCCAAGCGGCGCCGAGTATCGCCCAAGATGCTCGCTAAGCTTCGCCCGCACTCGCGCCCTCTCACGCAATGCCTCACGCGTGCTCATGCCCACTCTCCGCGTCTCGCCGCGCCTCGCGCCATTGGGTCAAATTGGGTCAAACTTTGTCAATTTTGGTCAAATCCGGGAATTTCAATCCTTTTTAGCTAAATTGGCCCATTTAAACCCAATTAAACCTATTATAAATAGAACCTCACTCTCATCTTGTAAAGATAACTCCCCTCCCAACCCTAACTTGGGTTTGGAATCAAATTACTCTCAAGCTCTTGGATAATCTTCTCTATTAGGTTTTAGATTCAATTTAAAGCTTTGTTGTAATTTCTTTTCCTAGTTTTAGATTTACTTTCATGCTTGGCCTTGGGTTTGTAAGCCTAAGAAGAATCCAAATACTCCTTTGGATTGTTACTTTGATGCAATTACGTTCAAGCTTTGTTTCATTTCTTAATTCAAGTAAGTTTCCTTTCAATTTCATGTTTTATGCTTTAATTCCATGCTTGTTCTTCATGTTATGCTTTTTGCCTTAGCACCTTGATTTCTTGTTAGATCTTAAGAATTTGATATGGAATCTAGATTAGTGACACATCTAGATCATAGATCAAGTCTTAGATCATCTTGATTTTGAGTTGTTCTTGTGCTTTATTTGCAATTTAATTTTCATGCATAGTTTTAGGTTAAATCTTAGATCTACTCTTTGTTGCTTGTTTTTTCCATAAATTTTTAAACATTCATGTCAACTTTCATTGCTTTATCCATTCATGCTTTCAATTCATGTTAATTTGCATTATTTAGGATTTTATGCATAGTTGTACCTTGTGCATGCATGCTTGTACTTGGTAAAACAATGCTTATTTTTGCTTATTTCTTTGATTTGCTTGCATTTTCTATTTGAGGCATACGACGAGGTATCCGAACAATTTGCTATTTCAATTTCTAGTTTAGATTAGTTAGCTTAATTGATTTATTTTTATTTTCCTTTTATTTCCAAGCTCGAAACATATTGAAACTCATAATTGAATCGATTTCCGATAATACCAAGCCAAGAACCCGTTGATTCATTTCAACACCACAAAAACTCTTCTAACAAAATGATAGTATCAACATAGACTTGCTATCGTCAAGCATTGCTCATATTACTCTTCTCAAATGCAAGCCAAATCGATGACTTCCTCACAAATGGAATTTTGAGGGTGTTTGCTCAATTCGCTCAAGTGTTTAGTATATAGGACGTGTATACGCTTGAATTGGACAATGCATGCACTCGTCAAGATTTCACAAATCGGACACTCAAAATTTCTCATAGTACCTGACCAAGTAAGAATCGAAAGAGGTCTTTATTATGGGTTGTAATATTGGCTCTTTGGTAAGGTACGGAATATATGGATATAGTGGCTAACACACGATCAAACGTGATCAATAACACACAAAATCCTAATTTCTAAAACCTGAAGCTTATGATCGCTTCACCTTTCCCAATTCACCAAACCCTCATTCGAAACCCTTTTGTTCACCCTCATTCCCGACTTTTATTTCACAAGACTTAGAAGCTTTTTGAATTTGCTTCTATTTACCAAACTTAGCCTTTACATTAGGCTTTACACTTCAAAATGGTGCTGTTGCGACTCGGCTTGGTTAAGGCTTTCGATTTAATTGTCGTTTCATTGTGTTTTTAGCTTTCCTATTTATTTGACGTTTTTCTTGTTAAGTATGCAAGGTTCGTATAACTATGGTGGATACATTCCCAACATGGGAGGGTATGGTGCAAACCATGTTGTGAATGAGATGTTGTATAATGGGTATGGAAACGTGGGAGGGCATGGTGCAAACCACGTTGCCAATGGTGGATATGGATATGGGCAACCCAGCATGGGAGGGCATGGTGCAAACCATGTCGGATTTGATAGTTTCTCGGGCGTGAATGGTTATGGATATCCAAATTCCTATCCGAACGTGCAAGATCCATATTCCTATCCGAACGTGCAAGCCCCGACTTTCGTCCCGTATGGCGATTCTCGTCCTCTCGATGATTATGACTACTTTGGACGTTTAATCTCTGATGCCCCCCCATCCGTACTATAGGAGATTTTAACCGACCTTTTGTGGGATGTGGATGGTGTGGAACGGGTGATCATACTACCAATTCTTGCCCTTTAACTTCCTCGTTGGAGGACACCGGCTCGTTTGGCATTCTCCAACTTCCCCCTTCAACCGCTGAAGATGACGAATATTATGCTTTGTTTGGTGGTCCGAGCTCCAATGTGACAAGTGGCCCTCCCATCCGTACTATGAGGGATGTTAGCCGACCTTTTTTGGGATGTGGATGGTGTGGAACGAATGATCATATTCTCGACTATTGCCCTTTAATTTCCTCGTTCGATTCTGTTGATATGTATGGAGGTCGTGGACATCAAGCGGGACTCGCTTGTACGACGCCTTCTTTTACTCCACCACCGACTCCCGATCCTTATGAATTATTTGGAGGTGGGAGCTACATTGTCCCAAGTGGCTCTCCCGAGCGAAAATCTTCTCCTCCAACGTATTCTCATGATTATGACGTGAACATGGCTTTATCCTCGAGGGAGCTTGAGCTGAAGAGGAAAATAGCGACGTTAAAGGCTCAAATCGCTCAAATGTCTAGCCCGAGCCTGATTCCTCCTTGTGTGGGACCCGGTTGTACTACTCTATCTTTTTCTCCACCTCCGACTCACGATCCTCTTGTTACTCCTCGCGTGGGCCCATTTCATCCGGCTACCCCGATGATTGCCCCTACTCCATCCCCCGATCCGGATATGTGGGCCATTACACAACGAATCTCAAGTCTGCCTTCACAAAATCCTCCGGTCGAGTCCTTCGATAAGTGTGGGGTGGTTGGGGATACGGTCATCTCGCCATCGGAGGAGGAGTTGTTTTCGATTCCGAGTATTTTTACCCCTCTTGACCCCTTACCCTTTACTTCAAAACAATCTTGCGATGAGTGGGTATATATGGACTTCATCAAGGCCACGGTCAAACGAGTTTGTTTGGATGAGAGGAGCTATGAGGAGGAGGTTGGCCCGGTTGTCGATATAGAGGGATATTGTGAGGATGAGCCCATTTTTCTTCTTGATGAGCCCGTTGTGCCTCTATTTGACCCCGCTTTGTGTGGAGATGATTCTCGATGTGTCGTTGAGGGCAACGACGACTTTTTAGAGGGGGAGGTGGGGGTTATTGATGATAAGATTAAAAAAATTGACGATTATATTGAGGAGGAAGACGAGAGCAAGTCGATTATTATCCTTGCAAACACTTACCAAGAAGAAGAGGAGGAGAGGATGGTTGAAGGGTTTAAAATTCTTAAGGATGCCATTGAGTGGAGACCCGGAGTGATTGAGAGAGTTAGCCCTTTGAATTTGATTCTTGATGAAATAAGGAGAGCCGAGATTTGGAGGTTTCTATTGGAGGGCTTGATGTTCATAATGTCCAAAAGCAAGTGGGTGAAGCCCATTGACTTGGTGCCCAAGACGAGCGACTTGTTAGCTCTCAAGGATAAAGAAGGAGGGTTGTTGGCCACGGGGCTACAATGGGTTGGAGGACGTTGATCAATTTTAAGAATTTCAAAGCGGCTACCAAGTAAGATCATTTCCCTCCCCCGTTTGTTGATCAAAGGTTGAAGAAGCTAGCTGGCCATTACTCCTATCGTTTCTTTGATGAGTCTTCGGGTCACTTTAAAATCACCATCCCACCCGAGGACCTAGCCGAGAGGAGCTTCAAATGCCCATTTGGAACGTTTACTCTTTGGCGGATCTTATTTGAACTATGTAATGCGCCAAGGATGTTCCAAAGAGTGGATCATCCCGACAAGGAGGAGATTATGTTGGTGGAACCTCCCTTGATCTTTCCGCCTTGACCAAAAGGGAGTACGTCGAGTTAATGACGTAAAACAAGCGCTTCTTAGGAGGCAACCCAAGTTCTTTCCATTTCCTTCCTTCTTTCTTTCTTTTATTGAAAAATCCAAAAACATTCAAAAATTCAAAAATCCAAAAACATTTGAAAAATTGAAAATTAAAAAAATATTTTATTGAGTTCAAGTACATATTTCCTTGTGTTTTTAATTTTGTGTGATTCTCTTTTCTAGGTTTTGTTTGTCGACTCCAACCTTGGTCGAATGGATAAGTGAGTAGCATTCGTGGAGCCGGGAGTTACTAGCCATGCTCGATTTTCGCTTGAATTGCTTAGATGCTTAGGTGGACCTTACCGAGCTCGACTCAAACTTGCTCGGTTAAGGAAGTTTCTATTCACCCTCCTTTTACTTGGTTCTCATTAAAATGCGGGTAATGCATGGTTTAAGTGTGGGGTGGGTAGGTGGTTAGGGTCCGGGTTTTTATCAAGCATGTTTTGTTGTTCTTAACTCGAGCCTTGGAGAAGTGACGCATTTTTGGCGAAGTGACGCTTACTATTTGCGCATTTATATGGTTGAGTCAATTTTTTGTGTCTTTTGAGTCGTTATTACATTTTTGAACAACTTCACGTGCTTGGAAGTTTGAATTGTTTACTTGTAGGGTTTTTACATATTTATGGCCTCTTGTGTGAAGGGTTGAATTTTTGTGCTTCGTCCAAAAACCGCCTATATATATATATATATAGACGTTGGAGCTTGCCGGAACTCGCATGGAATTGGTGAGCCAAACGAGCTAGACTCGTTGAGCTCACCCGTAATTTTTTTTTTAATTTATACTAAACAACGGCGGTTCTGGAAACCGCCGTTAATTTGTTGGATTTAACGACGGTTGTAAAACCGCCGTAAAATGTTCCTAA
>BMAC01000822.1:47801-150883 GCA_014905375.1 Phtheirospermum japonicum | reverse complement strand
ATATGTAATTATATATATATATAGATATATATATATATATAATCAACATTTTCTCGTGAAAAGATTACAACGATCTAAAAGCTCTTTTGATTTCACTCCCAAATTCGGTGCAAACTAGTGAGTAGCCTTGTGTGATTTATCGGCTTGCTTGTGTTTTTTATTGAAATTGCATTGAGGAGGTTTGATTTTGCTCGTACATGATTGAATTCGAAAATGACCTCGAGGCACATATATCACCCCTTGTTCCGGGCCATTTCCATATATTTAAGCTACTTTACATTCAATGGCGTTGGATGCAACGGCGGTTCGAAAACCGCCGTTAATTCCCAAAAAAAACCGCCGTGGTTTACCCAGTCTGCAGTAGTGTGCTTTTTGCCTTAGCACCTTGATTTCTTGTTAGATCTTAAGAATTGGATATGGAATCTATATGAGTGACACATCTAGATTATAGATCAAGTCTTAGATCATCTTGATTTTGAGTTGTTCTTGTGCTTTATTTGCAATTTAATTTTCATGCATAGTTTTAGGTTAAATCTTAGATCTACTCTTTGTTGCTTGTTATTTTCCATAAAGTTTTAAAATTTCATGTCAACTTTCATTTCTTTATCCATTCATACTTTCAATTCATGTTAATTTGCATTATTTAAGATTTTATGCATAGTTGTACCTTGTACATGCATGCTTGTACTTGGTGAAACAAATTCTTGTTTTTGCTTATTTCTTTGATTTTCTTGAATTTTCTATTTGAGGCATACGACGAGGTATCCGACCAATTTGCTATTTCAATTTCTAGTTTACATTTGTTAGCTTAATTACTTTATTTTTATTTTCCTTTTATTTCCAATCTCGAAACATATTGAAACTCATAATTGAATTGATTTCCGATAATACCAAGCCAAGAACCCGTTGATTCATTTCAACACCACGAAAAATCTTCTAACAGGGACCATTTAACATCAAATGACCTAAAACACACAAAGCTAATAATTAAACCAAAATAAGAGTCTAATAGCTTAAATTAATTTATGCCGCCCAAAAGCACAAATTATTTCTCTACAATAGGCCCAGCGACCCAGTTCGTCTTGTTGGCCCAAACTGCTCCAGTTTCGGTAACCCACGACCTGACCTGCTCGTTTTTCAAATTAGATTTATCTCCTATTTTGTCAATTTGAATCAAGACGCTGTCTTTAACCCTAATCGCCTCTTTCTCCACTTTTTCCTCGCCGATTTCACCCAACCCTATACCACTTATACCCTCGCCGGTGCCAGCTCGACCTACAAACATAACAGTCGGCTTCAGCGGTCCTAGGTCAAACTCCTTGTAAATTGAGTGGGGCATCAAATTTATGCTAGCGCCGAGATCCAGCATCCCCCTCGCTGTTTGTCCATTCCCGAGGGAAATAGTTATGCAAAAGCTTCCAAGGTCTTTCTCCTTGGGCGGCAGTGGCTGTTTGAATATTGCACTAACTTCCTTGGTCAACGCCACGTAATGGTTGGCCGCTAAGCGCCTTTCTCTCGATTCCAATTCCTTGAAAAACTTTACATAAGCGGGCATCGCCTTTATAACATCTAATAAGGGAAGGATAATGTTCACATTCTTCAGTAAATTATATAACTCCATAAATTTCTTATTCTCTTTCGCTGGACGAAGTCGACTTGGGAAGGGAATTTGATCGTAACTAGTTAATTTTTCCGGGGAATCAATGAGGTCGTTAGTTATTGTAGAATTGTTCTTTATTTTCAACCCTCCCGGAACATACGGATTTAAAGATATATGCATATGGTCGGATGCTTTGTTTGCATCTACTTGAGGTTGGGTCTCGGCCTCTTTCTTGTCTTCCTCCTTTTCTAGCTCGATGCCGTTATCCACTACTTTTCTGCTTCTCAGCACATGAATAGCCGAGGTGTGTCCTGTTTGGCTTGGAAAAGTATTTTTCTCCTTCTTCAATGACGCCATGTTAGTTGCCAATTGTCCTACCATCATCTCCAATCTTCTTAGTCCTGATGAATTTTCAAGAGTGCTTTTGGCCATTTCAGTCATCATCGTTCTCAATTCTTTCATATCATCCCAAACTTCTTTCATTTCACCTCAAACTCCCTTCATTTCCTCCTGAACATGTGTGAGGCCGTCTCAGTTCCGAATAGTTTCGGCGACTTGGTTTTGATGCCAGACTAAAATTTGATCAGTTGACTGAACTGTAGTAGTCGTTTGCCCTTGAACATGGAAATTATTTGGGGGCGGTGGTAGTGGTGCTTGAGTATGTGGTAGTCTCTGCCCTGAATGTTGTTGGTTCGAATAATACTGGATGGCGTTGAAGTCCCCTCGTTATTCGTTGTTGGTTGGACACATATTCGCCAAGTGTTCGGGAGATCCACATTTGTCACATGTCGCTACGGTCTCCTTTGAAGAAACTTGGCTCGTTCGCGGGGCTCTCGATGCTGCTAATCATTCATTAAGTACTTCCCTGATCATCTCCTTGATCGTTTGACCATCTCTCACCAAAACCTTAACTCCTTCTTTATCTGTCTCAGTGGTGGAAACTTCATTTACCTTCAATTTACGAGGTCGTGAGTTGGTTTGTCTCAACTTCTCGCTCTGCTTCTCCAACACTCATTTTGCCCCAAGGGCTGTCAAATTGCCAAAATCTCCTCCTGCCACTATTTCAACTTCACTCTTACCTTTGTTCAACAAACCATCAAAGAAAAATTTGTTCGTCATCTCGGGGGAGTAGTTATGGTGGGGGAAAGCCTGCAAAAGCGTCTGGTAACGCTCCCATGTTTAATGAAATAGCTCACCCTCCAATTGTTTAAACGTAGCTATTTGCCTTCGAAGATGCCCTGTGGTTTGGGCTAAATATTATTGATTCAAGAATTTCTCTCTTATCATCTCCCAATCAGTCAAGGATCCAGGTTCTAGGCATAGTAACCACGACTTCGCCTTGTCTTTCATGCTGTAAGGGAAACAAATCATTTGCACCTCCTCCTGGTTAAGACCATTAACCAAAAATCTGCCCACTTCATCAACATAATAGTTCAAAAACGCCAAAGGATCTTCATGGGCACCTCCATGGAAAGTCGGGAGTAAATTCAATTGATGCGGTTTAATCTCCACTTCCCTTGCAGTTGGCCCAAGAACAATAGCAGACCTAAAAGGTACAACCTTCGGACGTGCCAAATCAAGCTGTCTAGGTGGTTGAGCGTGTCTCGGTGCTCTCTCTCGATGATAGGCAGCCTCATAATCTCCTTCGAAATCTTGGTCATCGAACCATTCATCTACAAACTCACGTCGAGGGATTGGTCTGTCAGAATAATCGTCATGCACGTCCTCATCATGTTGTGCGTTCCTTCCTCTATTTCCTTGTCTTAGTTGTTGCGGGGCCCGATTATTTGGTGGTTGATTGTGACCCCCAAGTATCGCGGTTCACTTCCATAATTCCTATGTCTTCGTGCTTAAGGTAAGGGTAAATCATTGTTGATAGCGTTGAATAACTCATTATGGCCGCCTCCATGATGGGATACAAGATTAGATCATCTCGCCATGGACTCGGGAATCTCGTCGCACACAAAATTCGTGTCTAAAGAAGAATCGCTCTCGGAAACTTGTTCGGGTCTTCGTCTCGTTGGATGTGCGCGGTTGATGTCGTCGAAGAATGGTGCAAGATCGAGTTGTAGTGATTGTCTACCTTGCATAAACTCAACAAGACATAAATGCACCAAGCGGCAAAATCCAAACTAAGCACACGAAAGCAAATAAACGAAGAAAATAAAATAAGCAAAAATCCTTGACTCCTTATTGTTGTTTCCCGGCAACGGCGACTAAATCTTGATTCGAACTTTTGTGTTCCTACTTTATAAATATTTGTCAATTATTCAAAAGCTCGCTCGCAAGAGTACGAGTTCGCAGGTAGGGTGGAAAGTTGACTCGAGTCGTTTATCAAGGACAACAAATTATCGGATCTCAGATAGTTGTTCAAAAGCAAGTAATTAAATTATTTTTTGGGGGTTTTTTGTTAGATTTTTGATTAATAACCACGAATTTAAATTGCAAGACTTGAACTTAAAAACTAATTTAATTATCCTAAATGATCAACTAAGGATTTGAAAGCAATTATTTAACCAATTTAAAACCTAAGTTAAATTAACTAGTTAATTATCTAAGAAATAACTATATTAAAATTCAAACTAATTAAGAACTCAATAATAAATCTAAAATGCAGCGGCATAAAAATCATTAAACGAACTTAATTAATCCTAATAAATCTACGATCATGCATGAAATAATAAACTACGAAGCTAACGAAACCTTGAACCATGAAAATGAAGCAATAAAACGTAAACTAGATCACATGAACATTATCAACCAACTCAAGTCTCAAATATCCAAGCATATAATATGAAAACTGAATTAAAACAGAGAATAAATAACGTATAAGGTTATACGATTTCAAAATCCGAAAGCAACTTCAAGAACAATAATTTAAAACTAATTATCTAAGCTTAAAAACTAAGGTTTAATTTAAGAAAACAAGTAAAAGGGATATAAAACTTATTAAGCTACTAGAAAGCAGTAAGAAATTCGGCTAATCCGAAGAGAAATGCTGCAAATCGGATCAGAAACGGTCGAACGGCGCCGAACAGGCTCCAAAACTCGTCTTCGTCGAATCTTCGATATCCTCTTCAATCCTCGTGTTTTGGTGTTTAAATCTGACTCTAAACCCTAGGAATATATTTTTTGTAAGTTTTTAGGCTCAAGTACACGTCTGGAACTCATTTTAATGGGTGGTTTATATAGAAATCGCGTATCTTGGGCCGCAAGTTACACAGGTCGGTTACTGGGCCCGCTAACGGTAGCACTTTACGGTAAGGAGCTACCGTAAGAAGCTACCATAAACGTCTCTGTTGCCTTCTTACAGTGATGTTTACGGTAAGGAGCTACCGTTAAGTAGTAACCGTTAAGTCTTTTTCTGCATTTCGGGCAAACGTTGACGGTTATAAGGTAATCGTTGTAGTAGCTAGCGGTTATAGCTACTGCTAAGTCTTTATTTCAGCATTCTGGTCGTTAACATCAGTTGTCAGTAACTGTTAAGGGTTAGCGGTAACAGCTAGCAGTTAGGAGTGACCGCTAAGTGTACCGTTAGCTTCAACGACAACGGTTCCAGAAGCATAATTTCGAAAGGCAAGTTCCAATCGGGAGCTACGACAATGGGGGCGGACACGAGGCTCTTCTTAATTGCCAAAAATGCATCCTTACAAACTTCGTCAAATTCAAAAAGGACTTCATTACTCAACAACCGACACAAGGGGCGGGCAATTTTCGAGAAATCTTTAATGAACCGTCGATAAAAACCGGCATGCCCGAGGAAGCTCCTTACATCTTTCACGTTGAGGGGAGGGGGTAACTTTTCGATCACTTCTACTTTGGCTTTGTCCACTTCAATCCCCTTCTCCGAGACATGCCCGAGCACAATTCAACTTCGAACCATGAAGTGGCTCTTCTCCCAACTTAGTGTCAAGCTCGTCTCTTCACATCGGGCTAACACTTCCTCAAGGTTCCTCACGCATTCTTCAAACGAGTCCCCATATATGAAAAAGTCGTCCATGAAGACTTCAAGATATTTGTTGATCATGTCGGAGAATATTGATAGCATGCATCTTGGGAAAGTCCCCGGGGCATTGCATAGCCCAAACGGCATCCGACGGAAGGCGAAGTTCCCAAAAGGGCATGTGAACGTCGTTTTAGCTTGGTCTTTGGGTGCGATAGCAATTCGATAATAGCCCGACAATCCATCTAAGAAGCAATAAGAGTGGTGGCTGGCTAACTTGTCTAACATTTGATCAATGAATGGTAGAGGAAAGTGATCCTTCTTCGTAGCCGCATTCAACTTTCTAAAATCGATGCACATCCTCCACCCCATCGTTGCCCGTGTAGCCAATAACTCACCCCTTTCGTTCACCATAACGGTGATGCCGCTCTTTTTAGGAACCATATGCACGGGACTTACCCACTCACTCTCGGCTATAGCATAGATCAAGCCCTCCTTCAACAATTTGAGTATCTCGTCCTTCACGATTTCTTTAGGGTTTGGGTTCAATCTCCTTTGGAATTCTCGAGAGGGCTTGGCGTCATCCTCCAATATGATTCGATGCATGCATGTCGAAGGGCTAATTCCCTTTATATCACCTAGGCTTCATCCAATGGCACTTTTTTGAGCCTTAAGTACTTTGATCAATCTCGTTTTCTCCTCTTCGTTTAGATTGGCAAAAATAATCACCGGCTTACTCTCCTCTTCTTCTAGAAAGACATACTTGAGGTGGGATGGGAGAGGCTTTAGCTCGGGTTTGTGCCTCCTCTCACCCTCATCGGTGGCTAGCTCGAACAAATCCATCATTCCGTCTAAGTATTCGTCAAAATTTTCACTCGTCTCGACGACTTGTTCCTCATCAACAAGCCCCACCTCCCTATTTAAAAATAGGTCGTTGGCCTCAATGATATTAACGTAAGTACTCTCAAAGAGACCCGTCTCAAGACATGATTCATTTCCAAGCTCAAAAGGCCCATCATCCTCAACATCACTGCTATCACCATCCTCAAACTCGTCCGCCAAGAAATCTTGTTCAACCACATCTTGAATCTCGTCAACAAGAAGACAATCCGCATGATAGATGCTTGAAGGAATCAACGGCAAGTTGGACATTGAAAATGTAACCGACTCACCCGCAACGGATAAGGTGAGGTTCTTCTTGCCAACATCAATGAGGCATTGAGTAGTCGCCATGAAGGGACGCCCAAGTAGAATGGTATGCTCGGCCCCATAATTCGTAACCGTTACCACATCAAGAACAACAAAATCCACCGGGAATACAAGCCCTCCAACCTTGAGGAGCACATCCTTGACAACGCTTTTCGGATAATGAATCGACCGATCGGCCAATTGTAATCAAATTCGTGTTTCTTGCAAGGGTGCTAGCTCAAGTTGTTCATAGATCGACGATGGCATTAAATTTATCCCCGCCCCGGAATCAAGCATGCCGGTTGTAACTTTTCCATTACCGAGCATGATGTCAATACAAAAGGAGCCGGGATCGATCTTCTTGAGGGCCAAAACCGAAGGATCACACACCACACTCGCCTCTTTAGATAAGAAAATCGTCTTATTTGGAGTATGGATGAGCTTTTTAGATGAAAGGTCTTTGAAAAATTTCGAGTAAGCGGGTATGTCTCGAATGGCATCCAACAAGGGGAGAGTGATGTTCACATTTGCCAAAGTGTTGTAGAGCCGTTGGAATTGATCGTCCTTCTTGGTGTTTTGGAGCCATGATGGATAAGGCGGGGAGGCTTTTGGAATCGATGGCTTATAAGCTTTCGAAGATTTGTGCAAGCCATCGGTGCCTTCATTTGACGGTGTGTCACCCGCGGGGGTGGAATCGGGAGTAGCGACAAGGACCGTAGGATCAACGTTCTCATTTTTGGAAGGTGGATCCACCTTATTATCGATAACCCGACCACTTCGAAGAGATGTAATTGAATGGGCATGTGAAGGTTGGCTCGGTAGCTTCCCCTTTTCATTGGCTTGTTTGATCATATTTATCTCGGTAGCCAATTGCCCAATTTTAGTGTCCGTGGCATTCAAACGTGTATCCATGGAGGACACCGTGGTACTAAAGGTGGACACCGTGGCGGTCAAGGAGGAAACCGAGGCGGTGAGGGATTGCATTTGTTGGACTAGTACATTAAGAGCCGGATCAGTGTCCGGTGGTGGATCATTCATCGGGGGAGACGGTCGAGAAGAGCCCATAGGAGGGTTCGTATACCCAAATCTCGGGTGCGTACGACTGGTCGGTTGGTACGGGGAATTTTGATGCGATGGACGAACAAAAGGGGGTCGAGCAACACCATGACCCGGTTGATAGACTTGGACCCCACAAACATCCTCCGATTGAGGCACCGGCATGTCATGGGAAGGATTCGACGGACAATATAGAGTTTCATGCCCAACCACACCACAAGACAAACAAGGCGGGTCCATGCTCGGGGAAGACATCTTGGTCATTTGAACTTTTATAGCATCTAACTCCCTTTTCATCTCAAGATCTCTCGGGGAAAGAGACTCATTCACATTATTGACTTCTTTAGAACTTGAGTACAAAGCACGGGAAGATTTTTGTTGAGAATTCATGGCCAAAGAGATGAAAACATTGAGAAGCACGCGTGGAGAATGGATCATCATATTACCCCCCGCCGATGTGTCCACCATATATTGAAATTGGGGGTCTAATGCCTCATAGAAGGTTTGAATTAGAAGCTCCTTGGGTAAATGATCACTAGTGCAGAAACTGCATTCTAGAACAGAACATCCTGGTGCATCCAGAATGGTACTTAAAATACTGTTCTGGATTAAACATTCTAGAACGGCATTTAAAATTACCGTTCTAAATAGATGATTTTACAGAACGGTTTTAAAATACCGTTCTGGAAAGTAGACATTCCAGAACGGTAATGGAAAAACCGTTCTGGATTATGAGTTGATCCAGAACGGTATTCAAAAAATGTTCTGGAATGAGAAAATTCCAGAACAGTATTTTTAAACCGTTCTGGAATGTGCTTCAATCCATAATGGTTTTTTAGAAAACCGTTCTTGAAAGTCTTATACTGCGTAAATGAAATTTTCGTGCCGCCCATATTTTTACTTTCCAGAACGGTATTTTTAAAACCGTTCTAGAATGTGTTGATTCCAGAACGTTATTTTAATACCGTCCTAAAATGTACGTCAATCCAGAATGGACTTTTGAAAACCGTTCTAGAAAGCTTCGCCGATACAGAACGGTATTTTAAATACCGTTCTCGTTTTTCATTTACTAATTAAATATTAAAATATTGTTCTTGTTTTCCATTTACTAATTAAATTATAATGTCCATACGTTTTTCACCCATACATTTCAGCCAAACATTTTCATCCATACATTTCACTATCCTTCTTTTCTAAAATTTACGTCGCTCCCAGCTCGCCCCAGCCGTCGCCCCCAGCTCACTCCGGCCGCTGTCTCACACCTGAGGAAGACGATTTTAAGCAAACAGTGCGCTGGTCCAGAGAAAAAAGCTCACGAGTTGTGAGGCTGAAGAAGAAGGGAAAACCGCCGTCTCTGCCCGCCGCCTCCGGCTCTCCACCCGTGCTCTCCGCCGCCCTCTACTCCTACTCCTGGTGCTGGTCTGAAATCCTAAATCGCAAGGTATGTACCACCCAAATTACATCAATTTCAAAACCCTAGCCCCCAAATTTATTGTGTTTCGATTTCTTGATTTAATCCCTCTTAGTTTATTTCTTGTTTTTCTTGGTTTTGTCTTGTTGATTTGCTTCTAAACCCTAGCCCCCAAATTTCTAATTTGAAGTAGCTTCTTTTGTGAAACGTGGTTGATTTTCTTGATGAATTACATAGGTTTGGAGATGAGAATTATTGATGTGTTTGGGAAATTTTTATATTCTGCCCTGTTTGTGTGTGTGTGTTTTCTCTTTTTTATTTTTATTTTTGTTTTTGTTTATCAAGCCCTTGTGAAATTTAAACACTTGACACTATTCTCTTTTTATTTGTCTTTTGATTTCTCTTTTTGTTTTTGCTATATTATTTAGATTTTAATGATTTTAAGTTACAAGTGGTTTTTTGACACATGAGGTTAAACTTAAGGGTATTTTTTCCTTATTTTTGATTCTTGTTCCTCTGTTGCCTATTTGTTTTTTATGTAAATATACAGATTGAGTTCCAATCAAGTTAATTTGTTTTTAGATCTATAGAGAAAAAAGTGAGATGAAGAAAAAAGAAAACGAAGAAATCTCTTTTCGAGTAATTAACCTTTTCCTTATGATGAAAAGGGTTCTCATTTTTTGATATGTGATAATGTTTTAGGTGTTCTTGGTCTTTGTTTTCTGGTTAAAGATCATTGACTTAGTTTAAATCATTATATTAAGTGATTTGATCATAGTTCAAGGATTTTTTTTATGCATCTGCTATTTTTGCGTATGCAGGCACATATGCATCTCTGTTGTATGTTTAATTTATGTGAAAACATAATCTTGGATTTAGAGAAAAATCTCTTTTACCTCCTGAACTATGGTCATTTTGACACTTCGACTCCTAAACTTTTTTTTCATGCAAATTACCACCTAAACTGTACGAATTTTGCACTTAACCTCCTGAACTCCCATTTTTGGTGGAACTTTTGGTCGGAGCTCACTCTTGTGACATGCACACTTACATATAAGTAAGACCTGTTCTCTTACTGATGACTCCTGCTCAAAACAATGGCACGTGAGCACTCGTGAGACCTGTTCAGATAATATTCACATTAATATATGTATACACGTAGGATTTGGAACCTACGTAGTGCTCACGTGCCATTATTTTGATCGGGAGTCATGAGGAGGAGATGGAAAGTCAATTTTACCCCTTGTATATTAGCATGCATGTCACACGAGTGAGATCCGGCTAGAATTTCCACCAAAAACGGGAGTTCAGGAGGTTAAGTGCAAAATTCATACAGTTTAGGAGGTAATTTGTATGAAAAAAATTTTAGGAGGCAAAGTGTCAAAATGGCCATAGTTTAGGAGGTAAAAAATATTTTCCTCATGGATTTATGAAAGTATAGGAATATAGGATAAATTTATGTAAATATCATTTGAATAGAAATTATTTCTTATTTTAATACTACTCTTGTTAGTGATGCTGCTGTGATTCTTATTTTTTCTCCTTCCTTGATTGCAGCTCTCTTAGAAGTTTGTTGACACAGAGCAGTTCCAGAGGTAAGTCGAACTAGTTTTTCACCTGCAGTTTTTTTTCTTTTCTTTTTTTGTGTGATTTAATGTGCAATTTTCTTTAGATAACCGGTGTGGGAATCAACATGGAATGGGGATTGTTGATGGCTAGTATATCAGAAGATACCGGTGAAGAAACTCCTTTGTAGGTATTTACATGATAATTAACTCTTATGGTTCATTATTATGGCGCGTGAAAAATAATCAAACTATGGATCACGATGATACGTCACAGGTGCGCCTGAATGGTGTTGTGACTTTCATAGGCATCGGTGGTCTCTCTGTGCCTCTTTTGGTGCTTATTTCTCTCTTGGCTAGGTAATATAGGGCAGTGTTTTCTTGTATATATTTAGTTATGTGATCACATTCCGAATATCACTTTTCACTAACAATTAATTACCTCAGGTTTTTCTCTGGGACTTCACGGAATCCCTATGGGTCTGCTCAGTTTGTCTGTGGTAGAATTCATTTTTCCCAGAATCTTTGTTTATTTTAATTGTATTACAGTCTCAGAATATGTAGGATTTTTATACTTTACTTGATTTTTGAACTGGGTCTGTGATATCTTAAAAAGAGAATGGATGATATAATAAACCTTCTAAGAAGGTTTCAAGATCAAGTGACAGCTGTTAATATGTAGACTTCAATTTCTGGGAAGAACAACAAAAATAATCAAGCAAGAGCACATACACGATTCAGAAAGAACTCAAGACTTACCTATAGTCAAATCACTAAAATCAAGGATGTGACTAGGATACCAAGAATCCTTTACTATGTCGCCGTTAGATGTAACTTCCACAGAAGATGCTGAAGTAGATATTTTCATCCTTCTATCTTGATCGTTATACAAATGTATAAAGTTCAAGTATGTTAATTCACAACACAGCACACCGATAATAGAGAGAATTGCATACCATTCAGACAAACGTTTCCACACCCTTCCTTTTCCAGTTTAGAGTGCTGACAAATAATTTCCATTCAGCAGACCCAACAATACACATACAATCCAAAGAGATTATTTTTCAAATCAAATAAAGTTAAAAAAAATTATATATTTCGGCCCATGCAATGCAATTAATTCTAACCTGATAACAAGTTACAGTCTTAAAATAGCGCAACTCCTGGCTGAAATCCGATAACCCGATGGTGTGATGCAAAATCCTGTTCGTCCCAAAGTCGTTGGTGTTGGGCCCGCCGACGATGCAGATCACCGGCAGGTTCTCGATGTACGCGCTGGCGATGGCGTTGAGCACGCTCAGTGCGCCGACGGTGAACGTGACCACGCACATGCCCATGCCCCTCTGCCGCACGTAGCCATCGGCGGCGTACCTGGCGTCGAGCTCGTTGCAGAAGAAACTTAACAAAACAACATGATAAGACCAAAAACACTTTTCTTCAATGGCCTCTTTGATTTATGGGCTTCCGATGCTTCCCTCTTCAGCCTCTCAATCTCCCCATCATTCTCAATCTTTTGATTTTTTAACAAGTGAAAAACGAGCTAGTTAGTAATCATCCCATAATCAACCAAAAAAAAAGTTGATAGAGTTTTCTAGTTGATAGGTGGGGAGGGGGGGAGGGGGAAATGACCTGATTCAGGGTCAAATATCCAGTCTTATCATGGCACTCTCCCCGTTATCTCCTGCTGAATTCCGTGCCAGTAATCCATGCGATTTTTTCGATGCAAAGAACTTTCCGGACTCTGAAACAATTTTCCCATCCCCCATAGAAGTATGCAATTCGATCGAGCAACCTCTCGGGGACCAATTGTTAAGGCCGTCGTCAAATATTGGATTTTTTATAATGTTCTCATCGTCATCACGCAGAGAGCCTGCAGTGTGAGCCTATGCAAAAAATAGGACCACGTCAAAAATTTTAACACCAATAAAGAAGATTAAAAAAATCATGTTCTAGACAAAGTTATGTCGTCACATTGACTGGAATAGGGGCAGGAAACTACTGCTGATTTTATGAGCAGGACAATGCCAGGCGAAGGCCCTTCCTGATAAAATGTAAATCTCTTAGGCATTGCTGACAGAGGAAATATACCTTTTATCTTCTCCCAACAATCCATCGAAGCAGAAGCTCTACAGGAGCTAATGGAATCAGGAATTTGCCATATCAAGCAAGAGAGAAAGAGAGAAATAAATAACTTTACCTTCCAACGAACAAATAGCTAACTGATGAACCTTGGTTTGCGATTTTCAGAGTGGCGTGCACATCAGCAGTGCCTTGAGGAGCCCCCGATATTCCAACCCAAGCAGTGACTGTGAAAGTATATATCAGCAAAACTAAAATTACTATATACGTATATAGTAAGTATTGTGGGAGAGAATTAACTGTGTAAACTTTGATATATTCATAAAAAAAAGTAATTGTAATTGGACCTCCATAGTATTTCACTTAATATGCTGTATATATAAATCTAGTTCATTTTAACATTTTAGATATTTCCACAAGATAACCAGACCAGCAATATATGGACTTGTCAATCAAGTGCAGTAAGAATCTTTTTTCAAATTGACTAAGGACAAAGCATTTAGTTTTTTTTTTAATGTTCATTATTTGCATAAATTTTAATATATTGTAGGCCTAAAAATGACTTCTAGTAATTCATGCTGGCAGATTATTTAACTTGTCTTATACTAGGTGGTCCAACACATTTTCCCCCTTTAAAGAGTCCATGCACCATTGTCACTCACATTATTATTATTGTTATTATTATTATTATTATTATTATTATTATTATTATTATTATTATTATTATTATTATTATTATTATTATTATTATTATTATTATTATTATTATTATTATTATTTAGTATGTGAAAAAACTTGCACATAGTAAAATGAACTAATTGTCTCCTTGTATTTTAAAATCTATATGAACTACCGTAGCATCAACATCATTGGCTTATTTCTGGTATTTGAAATGTGAACTCCATCCGGTTTGGAGGGTGAAAAATGTAATAAAACCAGCTCCTGGGAAGAGGCACTGAAACTGTAGGAATGAGGTTTATCACAAGCAAATTGGTCCGGGGATGTTTCAGCAGATAACAGAGCTGGTATGTTTTTCATAACAAGAAACTCCACTAAGTTGTATCATCTATGAATTGGCATTTTTCATCTTGCCATATTTACTTAAATACAGTTGCATGTATTAAAGTTGTCATATGTTGGCTTTCTAGGTCTGTGAACAGTGCCCTAATGTTAAGTATAAATGGGAGGGTGATTTTGTCACCGTAAGGAATGCAGGATGGACAAGTAAGCTCTCTTATTAATTTGAAGTAAATAGATAATTTTCAGTTTCGAATAAATGGATGCCTTAATTACTAAATTTGTACGAGTACAAGGAATGATTGTGTTAGGTGGTAATATGTTAATTTCTTACGAGAAGTTCATGCGTTGTCATTTTGCAGGAAGTGGTATTTTATGAAAAAGGTGAGCCAATAGTTGATGGTGAACCTGGAGATCCTAAGGTTTTAGTTTTTTGTGTCTTAGATTTTATTGAAATTATGTGATATAATTAATATAATCGGAATATTTATAATTATTGATTGTGGTGTATTCCTGCCTTCATTTCATATTTTTTTTATTTTTTTTGACTTTCTAGAAGGTAACTTTTTTAAAACCGTTCTAGAAAGTCAGAATTTCCAGAACGTCTCTTATAAAATCCGTTCTGGAAAGTATAACTTTCCTGATCGGTTTTTCTAAAAATCGTTATGGAAAGTATAAATTTCTAGAACGGTATTTCACATCCGTTCTGGAAAGTATAACTTTCCAGATCGATTTTTCAAAAAACCGTTCTGGAAAGTATAAATTTCCAGAATGGTATTTTAGAAAATTGTTCTGGAATGTGGCGGATCAAGTTGGGATGATACCATACTAGAATAGAAAATTTATTTTCTAGAACGCCTTTTTTTCCCCTTCTAGAAAGTCTGTCAGTCCAGAATGGTAAAAAAAGGTGTTCTGGAAAGTACATATTTTCTAGAACTATGTCACTACAGAAGGCACAGAAAGGCGTTCTGGAAAAGCAGAATTACCCTTCTGGATATGCAGTTTCTGCACTAGTGGATGATGCGGACAACTAGCAAGAAGATCCTTGAATCGAAACCAAGCGGAGTGAAACGGCTCGTTTTTCATTTGCTTGAATGACATAATCTTGACCCTCATATCATTTGTTTTCTCCATAGAATAGTAATGATTGAAAAAGACCTTTTCGAGCTCGTTCCATCTGCGAATCGTGTTAGGAAGAAGACCCATAAACCACATTAAAGCCTTATCTTGGAGAGCATATGAGAAACATCGGAGTTGAAGATGCTCCAAACTCATCATATTCGGGCGGTGAAAACTCGAGACATTCCATAAGAATTGCTTGATGAATTGGAGTGGATCTTCCTTGGCAAACCCGTGAAAAATGGGAAGGCGGGCAAAATCGAGCGATCGGATATCAATAGCCATCACCGTGGGGGGAAGAGATATATAAGACAAAACACGAACCGCCATAAAAGCTTGGCTCACCTCCCTCATAGTACGGACGGGTGGAGTAAGTGGAGCATTCGGATCGTAACCACCAAACAAATCATACTCATCGAGCTCGTCCTCTTGAATTCCACGATCATGAACATATCTGGGACCATCACCATAACCATTCGGATTTGCATTCGGAGTCGGATCAAAAGCATGCACGGGTAGAGTACCATACGGACCGGGATTCGGAATTGGCACATTTGGAGAACGGTGAGGAGCACCATAACCATATAGAACATGATCTGGGGCTCCAAAATCATCGAAGGGATCATTAGCATACGAGAGCACATTAGACCCGACATGGTTTTCACCATGCCCTCTCATGCCGGGTTGACGAAAACCGTGAGAGCCGGGAGCAACGTGGTTTGCACCTTGCCCTCCCATGTTGCCCTTTCCAACCAAACCACCACCATTACCAACATGGTTTGCACCATGCCCTCCCATGTTGGGAACAAAGCCACCATTAGAAGAATGAGGGAAAGAAGCAATACCTTGGTGTGGGCCCGTGGCGTGATCATGAGTGGTAAAACCACTCATACCACTCCCTTGAAATCCAAGCGATTGCTTGTGAGGTGGCGGGGGAATGGGAATGGAAGGTCCGGTCATGGTACTCGGAACGGGTCCCTCATAAACTCCGGGCTCAGTTGAATTAGAACTTTGAGGATCGGCCCGAGGAGATTTCCCATTGGGTCGAGAAATGGGCCCGTATGAGGAAGATTGGTGGCTATAGTAGAATCAAAAAGCAACGAGTGTCGAAGACGTCATAAACGTTCGGGATTAGAAATAAAAGGGACTAAATCGTGGCCGAGCGAACGACGACCTTGCATGCGCTCAAAGAACTCGTCAAATAAAAAGGAAAGCTAAAAACACAACGAAACGACAATTTAATCGAAAGCCTTAACCATGCCGTGTCGCAATGGCGCCATTTTGAAGTTATAGTTTTTGTGGTTTTATAAAATTAAAAGGTTCATGGCTTGGTCTTATCGGAAATCGATTTAATTGAAGGATCAAAGTGTTTCAAGCTTTGAAAAATAAGAGGAAAATGAAAATAACGAAATTAAAATAGCTAACTATCCTAGGAATTGAAATTGCATGTTGGTAGGATGCCTCGTCGGATGCCTGATATAGAAAATTCAAAACAATTAAGGAAATAAGCAAAAATAAGCATTGTTTCACCAAGTACAAGCATGCATGCACAAGGTACAACTAAGCTTGCATGTACATAAAAACTTGAAAAATGCAAGTTTACTAAAATTGAAAGCACAAATAGCAAGAGCAATGGAAATTAACGTCAAAGTTCGAAACTTTACGTGAAATAATAAGGATCAAGCACTAAATCTAGGAGTTAAACCAAAACTATGCATGAAAATTAAATTGCAAATAAGCACAAGAGCAACTTGGAATTTAAACAACTTAAGACCCGATCTACAATCTAGATGTTTCACTCATCTAGAATCCATAGCAAAATCATAAGTTTCAACATGAATTTAAAGAGCTAAGGCAAAAAGCATAAAATTGAAGAACATGCATGGAAATGAAGAACAAGCTTGAAATTTAAAGGAAAGCTTACTATATTAAAAGATGATAATCCAATAGCTTGAATTACAATCAAAAGTTCTAATCCAAAGGAGTATTTGGATTCTTCTTAGGCTAGCAAACCCAAGGAAATGCTTGAAGATTAAATCTAAAACCTAAGAGAGAGAAAGTAGATCTAAAAAAAAATAAAGAGAAAATTAATCCCAAGGCTCATGCAAGAGTTGGGGAATGAGTGGATGCCTTCCTCAAGTCAAGTGGAGGGTTTTTATAGTTATTAGAAGGGGAAAGCTCATCAAAACGCGTTAATTCCCGGACTCTCAGTCGATCAACTGCTCAGTCGATCGACTAAGGGAAGTCGATCGACTGCCATGCCATTTTGCGCAACTCTCTGTTGATCAGTCGATTTTTCTGACTCAGTCGATTTTCTCAGGATCAGTCGATCGACTGCTCAGTCGATCGACTAATGCCATTCGATCGAATGCCTCCCCAATTTGTCGAACTCTCTGTTTATCAGTCGATCTTCCAGTCGATTCTGCTGATAGCGGTCAATCGAATGCGGGCAGTCTGGGCAGACAGTCGGGCAGCCGACTTTCCTTGTTTTGGCATAGCTTCTCGAGCTTCAATGCCTTGACTCGCTCCTTAACAACTTTAGAGTCGGTCCAATACCTCGTGCCACCTACAACATGCGTTTGAATTCAAAACCCATGAATCGTTAACAAGAAACGCATCTATCAAGTTCCAACCCCAAAAACGAGGAAATGGCCGAAAACCTAATGAGAATGACTCAAAACGACCAAAAACAATGCTAAACCCTAACTATAAATACTAAGAAAAACACAACAATTACATGCAAAACACAAAAATTATTCAAAACTTCGAAGTATGTGGAGTTGTTCAACAATGTAATAAAGACATAAAAACGACACAAGAGACTTAAAAATGACTCAACAATGACTCAATCATATAAAAGTGCGAATAGTAAGCGTCACTTCACCAAATCACTCATACTAAGAACACAGGCTCAATATTAACAAAGCCCATAACCGATCTCAAACACTTCACAAAGCATAAGAGATCGCGACCCTATATGAGAACTCATCCTCATACTACAGGTGACTACTCCACAAACCAACTCGCTCACTCTTCCACTGAAACCATTCATCTCGCTCACCTCCCAGAGGAACACCCTCTCCAGGAAATGAGGTCACCTTTCACAAATACACACACATATCAAGTAATATCACATGCGGACATTTTGGTCCGTATCAGCTAGTCCCCCATGTTCTAGCTGATTGAGGTATGAAATCAGATAAGACATGTAAAACAATATCAAAAAAGCACAACCACTATCAATCAACAATATAATATAAACACATAAATAAACCACCATACTTTAGAATAACATAGCCCCACAAACCGAGCTATAATAAATTACCAAGTATACCTGCGACCTGCAAAAGTTCAACTCACTGAGCTCTATTCTTCTAACATAAAATAATCACTTCTTTAAGAGACGACCTACGAGTCCGCAGACCAAGTCCCCAGACTCAACCGGAAACCATACAGCATTCATCCACGACCTGAAGTTATATTCAATATCAACAATCTCAAAATCGTAATCATGAGTAACCCGAAAAGTCAAGACACGCCTCCCTTCACACATCCACTCTCATTTAAGTTTCATTAAATGTAGCCTCCCACTTGTCGGACATGCGTCACTTCCCCCTTTTTCTCGTATTATAATAAACACAGTGGGCCCAAAAACAAAAGGCCCAAAATATTCCCCAAAAACCCTACTGTCTTTCCCGCACCTACATGTCCCATCCACTTTCTCGCCGTCCAACACAAGAAACCCCTTCACTTTCCCCACTCATCCATTTTTTAATGGATACAACCAAAAAATCGCCATTTTTACTCTGCAACAAAAGCTCGTCGACTTAGAAAATTCTCAAGATTTATCAACAGTGCAGCATTTTTTACCAAATCCTTCAACCTTCTTAGTAATTTAACTTTTCTACAAACGTAATGCATCTGCTGAGTTGTTTGTAATTTTGGGCTATTCCCCTTCCCCTGTACGTTTTGATTATTCGTAAAACCAGCATCCTCTACACCTGACTCCCAAGGCTCAACCTTTTCTCCTGATTCAAACCCCATTGATAACCCTTTTATCCTAGAGAGAAGATAAAAACAGCCCTTACTACCTTCCTCTGGCCTTCGCGACGAGCCAGAGGGCAATGCCAATTGGTCGGAGCTTCAAGCCCAAACCAGAGCCCACAACGAGGCTCAAGCTTTAATAGATAATATTCCCGAGGATCCTTCTTCTGCTTCCCTAACCCTTGCACTCATTCCAGAAGGCATTCCCCTGCAAAAATCCAGTAATCCACCCTCTTGCGAGCACTTTAGAGAAAGCCCAGTGACCCTAGCTCGCTCACTAACCGCCGATGACCTGCCCTCCTCTTCTATTGCAATAAAAGAAATAAAACACAACTACTGGCTACTCCCCGACCCGAAAAAGCTAGAGAAATTTCAACGAATCCTTAACCTCCCAGAAACCGCTAAGATGGTTCTGCCCGAGAGCCTTCACACGGTCCCCATGAAACCTCTCCCCAATCACATTACCCTCTTTGACACATTTATGTTAGCAGGTTTTAGATTCCCAGCCCATCCATTTTACATTCAAATTTCCCACTTGTACAAAATTTCCCCCTTGAAACTAACCCCTAACTCCATGAAATTCCTAGCAGGATACCTCATATTATGTAAATACTACAACACCCAACCTGACTCAGGTTTTTTTCACTTTTACTTTCAAATAAAATACCAACATAACTCTTTCTATCTACCTCTCGCTCGGGTCTAGCTCGCTTTTTAATAAACCCTCCCAACAAAGTCCCCGAGTGGAAGAAGAACTTCTTCTTCATTCACAATACAGAAAACTGGCCCTTTATAACCGAGCTACAATGTCGTACCCCTAAACAATACAAACCACCCACTTCCAAACATTTTCCCCTTTTATACCAAAAATACTCTGATTAGCTCGCGGAGTGGAGCAAATGCCCTTTCGACGTGGTGCATCTCACCAGTCGATCTGATATTTTTTGATACGTGGGCATTAATTCTCGCCCGGTCGAACCAGATCTTGCCCTCACCGAGCCTGAGTTTTGTAGCTTTTTTAGGTCTTACAATCATACCATATCCATACTACCAAAAAACTAAATAACAACATTCTCCTTGTCTACTGCGACTGGCGATGAGGAGGAGGTCCAACTGGTAAGGCGATCTGCCAAAAGAAAAGGAAAACGACCTCTCCAATCTGTACCAGAGAATCCAACAACAAAGAGCCCGAGCCCGCCAGAACAAAAGCGTTGTCGCCTTTGTAAGGGCCTTGCGGCGACCTCTGCCGGTTCACCCGACCTGAGTAAGGGACTGGCAAAATGCGACAACGCCAAGGACATCCAGACCCTTCTCAATGAGCGTTCAATCAAACAGGTAAATTCTAAAAGAACCTTCTCTTTCCATACGTCTAACACTTATAAATACTCATGAAACATCCTGATACTGTTGAGTCCTATGTTCTACAAACTCTCTGAAGAGTTATCAGCTCGTACAGTGGAGAGCGAGCTCCAAAAAACATGCGACGAGCTGACTGCGCAAACTGAACAACAAACGCGGTAGTTATCACTGACTCAAGAGGAACTGGATGGAAGACTCAAGCTACTGAAAGGTCTCGAGGAAGAAATACAGATTTTGAAGGGCCAGGTGAATAACCTGAAGGATGAGGCAGCTCGTACAGACAATGAGCTAAAAAATGCTCAAAAAGAAGCCGAGGAGCTCAAAAGCGCGCAGAAACAGACTGAGGAGCTCAAACTGCAAAATCAGAAGCTCCAAGCACCATTGAAAACAGCACGCGATGAGGCATGGCTGAAGGTCGGCGGACCTTCCTCACAAGTACGATTGGCAGGAAATTTGTTGAGGCCTACATGAGAGAGCTCGTAGAGGCTGTTACACCCTAAAAATATGACCACGCCTGAACCTTGCGCTATTTCCCGACCTGCACACAAAAACATGTCAAAAAGGGAACACTGGTGGTTTTCCGGTGGAAACCTCTTTGATGCTTAAGTCAGAAAGCATATAGAGTGTTTTCTGGTGAACAAATCAAAGAATGCACAAAGAATGACATAACTCTCTCAGCCTTGGGGCTGAGATATTTATATTTTTTTTCCATTGGGGACCCCTTCTGGGATATCGGAAATAAAGGCCGCGAATCAAGGGCCATTTAAACAACAAACTCTGACAAGTGGTCCCACTTGTCCCCTCAACGGAGGTCAGGAGGCCAGGTCTCCCCTGGTCCTGCTCTCCTCTTTATCGGCAAGCCCGCCTGGGCGTTATATTTCAAGGTTTATCTCACACGAGATCTCCATGAACTCGGGACAATTCCTGGGCTGGGGTGGCCCTTTCTCTGACAAGGTCAAACCTCACCAGGCGTAAGCCGTCTTGAGCTCCCTTCATTGGCTATCTGTGTCCAGGTCTACCCCAATCCGGGTCTGGCCTATTTATGCCTCATCAACTCCTCCCCCCGAGATGGTTGGGGTAGAGCTGTAACATTCCAGGGCTTTCAGGGATAAATGAGGTCCCAATTATCTGCCTGAAAATAAGGCCTAATCATTGACATTAGTGGGGTCGACCCATCTTCGCAAATGGTTACTATTCCCACACGTCTCTCAAAGTTCGGACAACTCAGTGGCGCGTGACCTACCCCAGGACGGTTGGCATTCCAGCTCATTACCTAGGGTACGGTTTGTCTGCCCGCATTAAATGCGTGGATCCCATCAAATCCCTTTTTCCTCGATTTTCATTTTTTGAATTTATCTACTTCCCTTTTATTCCCTCTACTCTCTCTCTTTCTTTCACTTTCCATATTTTCATTTTACAAAATTCTCGGGTTCTACCTTTCTTTCCAGTACTCCGGCGAACTTTTCAATTTAATTTTCGATTCAATTTCTTCGGCAATCCTTGTAAACCATTTATCTTTATTAGATTTTACTCCTGTTAATCTCTTATACTGTCGTCATCTCTTCCTCTTCCTAATATTCCTCCAGTTACTCCTTCTCCGGCGGTGGGAGCCTCTCTTTCTCCGCCGTCTGCTTCCCCAGAGGCGGCAGCGACTTCCTCCTCCTCGCCGCCTGCCTCTCTGGCGGTGACAATAGCTTCTTCTTCTTCGCCACTTGCCTCCCAGAGGCGGTGGCGGTCTCCTTATCTCCGTCAGTTTCTCTCTGAGGCCGCGACGGCCGCTTCTTCCTCCACCGGGGGTTTAGAATATCCCCTGCCATTTCCCAGTCACCCCAAAGTTACTTCTATTCTCAGTGATAGATCTGTTGAGGAATTACACCATAAATGTAAATTTCGTGAAAAATACGACCCTTACAACCCTCCGGCATTTATCTTAGCGTGCCACGCGCCGGTTGGCTGGTTGAGATTTTATGTCGACCAATTCCAGGCGAGCTTGCGCCTTCCGGTGAGCCCACTGAAGTTAGAAATCGCAGATCTATACAAAATCCCCGTCTTCCAATTCACCGCTATGCTGGTCTGGATCTAACAGTTCTTACCTTCTTCTAGCTCTTTCAAGCGAAGAGCTCTTGGCCAGGCTGCTTCTACCCCAGTGCCAGACCTGGGGTCCACTTCTTGTACAAACTCCCTTCCTCCAATAAGGCCTGGAGGAAGAAGTTTTTCTTTGTCCATTACGATGGAGACTGGGGTTTACATCCTAAGGCCATTAAGAAACTACCTTCTTACCCACCTCTCTCTGCTGCGGATAGATCCCCTAGTCTGCAAAAAACAATCTCTATCTGTAACACCCCAAAAATTATTCTCATTTTAATTGATTTGATAATTTGTGATTTGAATTTATCTATTTATTTAATTCACCTTGCCATAACTTAAATTATGTTAATTTCAAAACCTCTTAACTCCCATTTAACCAAAAGCTTTTTCTTCAAAAGAATCGCGATTTAATATTTTCTTTCGAAAGAATTGTGATATTCTTTAGGTGACTATCATCATATTTTTCAATATTATTCTATTTATCTTATATATACATTACATTCCAAGTTATTTTTATTTAATATATTTGAATAGATTTTTGGACTTATATCATGTCTAGTTATTTTCCCTATATTTTAATCAAACATATTTTAAATAATCCAATGTCCCTTTTTCAAAATCTAAATTATATTCTAATTTATTTATTGMGCKAAAGATCATTAAYATTATTGCTAAAGTATTYTACTTCTTAATATTGGRCCATTGAGTCTTGCACATTACAAATTTAAAAGTCATTGTAGAGTCCAATTACCTACATCATCCTTTTACAATTCAATTCGTCCACATTCATCTTCTTGATCATTGTCCCTTCTATTGTCCACATTCATTTAGCAAGTAATCTTCTATTTCCTTAATCAGATCAGAATAAGCCCTCAAATCACTCCTTAAAATCAAGCAATAATCAAGCAACATAAGCCAAATATTAAAGTCTATATTATACTATATTATATTATATTATATTATTTTAAAAGTAGGTCATTGCAAAGTGATTCAAACTCAAGACGATTCTACTTTTATCTATCAATTTAAAACTAATAGAAATTGTATTATTTTCTCATTACTATTTCCGCTGCGTAACTCAAAGTTTTACGAAATTCTCTATTTTCTTTTGATTTTACAATTCGATATTTACGTAACGCCCAATATACTTTGTTTATTTTAAAAATACAAATGATATTTTTGTATTATCAAAATCGGGGCGTTACAGAGTGGTATCAGAGCGAGCTCGTTTCTGTAGACTCGTTCGTTTTTGTTTTGCAAGATTAAAAAAAAAGAATAATAAAAAATAAATAAATAAAAAGTAGTACTATTACCGTCCACCTTCGTCATATCTCGCCGGTTTCCCCAAGGTATACACAATTCATTACATTACCACATTTCATGTATTGATGACTTCATTATACATATTTCACAAGTTCATATCTTTACAAATTTAGTGCACTATTTGTTTGACTTCTACAAATTATGCATTATGTTTATAAAGTGCACAATTGATATTCTCATTTAATGTGGGTCATGAACCATTATCACCAAAATTTCAGTTTCATGTTAAGTTACATTACAAGATCCAAGATTTCATATCAAGGGCATTATTTCAAAAATTCATATTTTTGTGTTAAGGGTACACTATTTTAAAAATTAATATTTTTATGCCATGGGTGCATAATTTCAAAACCCACATTTGCATGTCATGATCACACGAAAAGTTTCTTCACATATTTTATATTTACAGTCATGCATGGTTTTATTTTGATAATGAAATATTTCAAAAGGTGAGTGGTTTATAACACTCGTGCTTTTCCATCTCTTTATACCTTGGTTTTAGGTGTTGAATTTCTTTAAACTTTTATTTAACTACGCCAAACACCTTTTGAGAACTCTTGTTATATTTTAAATAGAACCAAGGTCTTTTAAAAATAATAATAATAATAATAATAATAATAGAAAAAAAAAATTCAAGTAATTATATAGATCAACTTTTGTTATTATTATAATAGATCATGAGAAAATTTTGGTCACGATAAAAAAAAATAGTCTTTTTATTTCCGCGTTATTATTTTATTTAGCCAAAGAAGAATGACTATTTCAACTAATTTGAAATCAAAAATATACTTAACGTGGCTACTTCAACTCATTTAAAGTCCAAGATATTTAATGGGACTATTTTATTTTTCTTTTATTTTAACGCAAAGGTCACGTTAAACTATTTTCTTTAGCTTTTCAAACAAGTCACAAATTAGTTATTTGCACYTTTATCAAATTCATATGCATCCATGTTCCTAAAAAAAATAAAATAAAAAATTACATGCCCTTACACCAAATCAATTGCATCACAATTCATCTCATCAATTCCTCAATCTTAATAGTAACACATATCTCAATACATTTCACTTATWGATCACCAATAACGTATTTTGTCATTGGCCTCATCTTCAATTCCTATTCTTTAATACATATTCCTCCTATAATTGCTGCCAACAACTATTTTTCGTGAGCCACTTGAGATAATCYTTTTATACCTATAAAATTWTGTTCGACTCATGTCAAGTGAAACAAGTTCTTTCGAACAAAGTTCACCTCATAATCATTATCCAAATGGGAACAAATTCATAATCAAACAATCAACAACCAATGGGAATGGAAGCAAAGAAGACAAAAGGAGAAGAAAGAGAGAAGGCTATCGAACTTCATCTAGAATTAGAACTCAGTGTCCGGTCATTACAACTTCAAGATCTGTGAAACCCGTTCCATGTCAATCGCATGACATTAAACTCGACAAACATGATTCAAAATCCGATTGTCAATCAAACTAGATTAAGCCATTTCATTCCTTCACCAATCATTTCCGATTCTTATAAGATTCAACTTGCGAAAAAGAACACTTATCATATTTATTTTATTTTATTATTTTTCTTCGATACAATATGTGAACATATCTTTAAAAGAAAATTTTTAAAATTTTATTTTACGTGTCCGTTGATTTTCGAAGACGAAAATATTTTAAGGTGAGTGGGATGTAACATCCCAGAAATTATTCTCATTTTAATTGATTTGATAATTTGTGATTTGAATTTATCTATTTATTTAATTCACCTTGGCACAACTTAAAATAAGTTAATTTCAAAACCTCTTAACTCCCATTTAACCAAAAGCTTTTTCTTCAAAAGAATCGCGATTTAATATTTTCTTTCGAAAGAATTGTGATATTCTTTAGGTGACTATCATCATATTTTTCAATATTATTCTATTTATCTTATATATACATTACATTCCAAGTTATTTTTATTTAATATATTTGAATATATTTTTGGACTTAGATCATGTCTAGTTATTTTCCCTATATTTTAATCAAACATATTTTAAATAATCCAATGTCCCTTTTTCAAAATCTAAATTATATTCTAATTTATTTATTGTGCAAAAGATCATTAAGATTATTGCTAAAGTATTGTACTTCTTAATATTGGTCCATTGAGTCTTGCACATTACAAATTTAAAAGTCATTGTAGAGTCCAATTACCTACATCATCCTTTTACAATTCAATTCGTCCACATTCATCTTCTTGATCATTGTCCCTTCTATTGTCCACATTCATTTAGAAAGTAATCTTCTATTTCCTTAATCAGATCAGAATAAGCCCTCAAATCACTCCTTAAAATCAAGCAATAATCAAGCAACATAACACCCGTTCTTAATCTATGATTTATCTCTAATTACTCTTATACCTTTTTAACCAATCTTATGCAAATCACATAACACTCAATTTATCCCTGCACACAACCAACAACAAACAAGTACAATATTAGTCCTGGGGTTTCTAAAGTTTTTCAAACAAAAAGCCTTCACCATCGGCAACCCTTTTGAAACTGACACCACCACCATACCCAACTAGGCCGCACCGAACCGCCACGAGGATGCCCCAGCACCACAATCGGACCGTGCCACTTTCCGCTTGTTTTAGCAGCCTAAACAGCCACGGTAGCGCCACGCCACGCCGACCACAGTCAGTCCAGGACCGCACCCGCCACGACGTCAAATCCCAGAGCCCCGCCACGGTTGTACTTGTATTGTCGAATCAGCCACGGCCCGATCGCCTCCGATTTAGTCACCATCTCCGCCACGAAGCCAATCGCCCAATAGCCGAAAGTCCACCGTGAGTCGCCACCTTCAGTCAGCCCCAAGAAAGATCCGCATACAAAGAGATTACGTCACTCACCCACGGACCCCCTACTGTCTAGCCTCGCGCGGTTGCTGCCACGTCGCTTGCCGAACTACCGTAGCCGATTTCTAGTTCGCCGGGTCGCCGACAGAGGAGATGGATTCGCCCGATCAGACCCGAGCCCAGCCGCTGGCCGCCGTCGCTTCACCTTCCGCCACTGCAGGATGTCGCCAATTTCTGCCGAACATCATCGATCGATGCCGCCTTCCATCGATGCCATCCCAGTCACGGCCCGATCGAGACCCGACTGTGCCCGATCCCAGTCGAGCCGTATCGCTGTCGCCCATGTCGCCGATTTCCGACCGCCGCCATTTCGCCGAACCACCACCTTCACGGCCGATCCAAATCGCCACCCAGAGGCCCCGCGATTTCAACACCGTCGCCGCCGATTGTCCTCTGCCCGACTTGCTGTCGCCGTTGCGCGCATTGCGTCGCTCGATGGGAAGGAGGAGGTCTGCCCGGGCCTGAAGAATGACGGAGCGTCGCCTACCCAATCGCAGCTCAAGTCGCCGTCGATTTTCGAAGAAGACGGAGAAGAAACACCCTCTTGAGCCGTCGCCTCCGCTGCTCAAGGCCACCTCACCGCCGCCATGCTGCCGCCTTCCCAAGCTCGCCGCTGGAGCCTGTCGAGCGCCACCGCCTCCAGCCACGTCACCTCGCCTACCACCGCAGTGGGTTGTCACCGCCACAGATTCCGCCGCCACCGTCGGTTTTCGGAGAAGGCGGAGAAATCGGCCTGCCGATTGAAGCCGTCGCCTCCGCCGTTGCCAATGGTCGCCGCCGCAACCCTCGCCAGATTTCTACCACCGGGGCTGCACTTTAGCTCCGCCGATTCGCCGGAGATGCTGAGCCTTCGAGGAGACGAGGATGCCAATTCGAGCCACTCACCGGTCCGCTTCCATCGTCAATCGAAGGAGGAGCCGGCTGATTCGCCATCGTCGTTGCTGGCCGATTTCAATTTTTCTGGAGGAGGAGAAAAAGGGGAGAGACGAGGCAAATGAGATTAAGGGCTGGGTTTTGGTTTTAATACCCAGCCATTTCCAAGATATTGCGAATTGACCCCAAAAGTATTCAAATCATTCGATTGAGTTTCCAATTTATCAAGAACCCCAATTTAACCCACAGTTTACCCAAAGTTCTAAATTCAGCCCCTCAAACTTATGAAATTTCAATTCAGCCATTTTGTCCCACCATTTAAAGGTAATTCTATATCTACACCTTAATTTTATTTTATTCCATCATTTAACCCTTAATTTCCGAATTGATGATGATGGTTGTCAATTAAATTCAAATTTTGTTCCAATTATTGTCGACTTCAACCATCCAAGTTCAATATATACAAAAGTCACGTTCGAATATTTTATTTTGTTATGTAGGCAAAGAATCGAAGATTTCTAAGCATCAATTCATGACATTCATCAAAATCCATTACATTCAAATTACGAGGTAGGGACCACCGACTTGTCTTATGTTAAATTTTACATGCTCAAATCTATGTGCTATGTGTATCATGAAATTCTATGTTTATAAAATTAATATAGCCGTAGACCTAATGTGTCTGTGACCGGGGAAAAGGGTCATCGGGTTTATCCCGGCGTGCTATAGCCACGAATTAAAACCAGAGACCAAATGTGTCTGTGACCGGGGAAAAGGGTCATCGGGTATATCCCGGCGCGTTTTAGCTGCAGTCAACTTATTTTCGACGTTAAAATTATGAATTCTATGGTTCGATGTGCTATTTCTGAGTTGTATAATTTTGCGTGAGATATGTCGGTGTAACTACTGAGCTAGTGGAAAGCTCACCCTATCATTAACAATTTCAGGTTGAGGAGACCGAGCAACGAGTGACGTTGGAGGTGGATGATTTACTATGTATAATTTCAATAATTTAAATTATGTCGATTTGACTTCTAGTTCGGCATTTTTGGTTCGAATTACACGTAATTCTCTTTATCATTGTCTGCGTATATTTCGAAAGGGTAAATATCAAAGTAGCGCAGATAAAGCGTGGGCGACAATTTATAAATGTTGATATCCTTACTTGTGTTTTTAAGTGATATGAGTTTATACTTTGGATATCTTTATTTATATCCTACTTTTGAGTTATTTATTTATTTTTGAAACGAGGCCTAAAAGTTCCATTTTAAAAAGGGGGCCTAGAAGTTATGATTTCGGGGTGCAGAAAATTATTATTTTTAAATATTAAAGTCTATATTATATTATATTATATTATATTATTTTAAAAGTAGGTCATTGCAAAGTGATTCAAACTCAAGACGATTCTACTTTTATCTATCAATTTAAAACTAATAGAAATTGTATTATTTTCTCATTACTATTTCCGCTGCGTAACTCAAAGTTTTACAAAATTCTCTATTTTCTTTTGATTTTACAATTCGATATTTACGTAACGCCCAATCTACTTTGTTTATTTTAAAATACAAATGATATTTTTCTATTATCGAAATCGGGGCGTTACAGAGTGGGATGTAACACCCAAAAAATTATTATTTTTAAATATTAAAGTCTATGTTATACTATATTATGTTATATTATATTATTTTAAAAGTAGGTCATTGCAAAGTGATTCAAACTCAAGACGATTCTACTTTTATCTATCAATTTAAAACTAATAGAAATTGTATTATTTTCTTATTACTATTTCCGCTGCGTAACTCAAAGTTTTACGAAATTCTCTATTTTCTTTTGATTTTACAATTCGATATTTACGTAACGCCTAATATACTTTGTTTATTTTAAAATACAAATGATATTTTTGTATTATCGAAATCGGGGCGTTACACTATCCTTAATGGGAACATCATCCACGTTACTAATCTCCTCCTTCCCTTTGTCTTAGACTTTTTAATGAACAACCAGAAACGGGTCCTTTGACCAAAGAGATCGGTAAAAATTCCTCTTATCCTGGTCTGTCTCTTTACACTTTAATCTTCATAAGTCTTACTTTTCTCTTCTTCTTATCTCATAAAAGATGATGCATCAAATGTTTGAAGCGTCCAAGAAAGGGGCGGAGGCTATCCAAGAGCCACAGGCTCACGGAATGGGTTTATCCCTGGCTCCCCAGGTCCAGAGCTTATAACCATCACGCTTGCCAAGATCCAGCCCTTCCAGACTGCCTCCCCACTCTACAACCGTGACGAGCCCTCCCTCTGAATCTGAAGAGGACGAGGTTCCTTTAGCTAAGTGGCCCCACGTAACTCGGGGTGACCCGGTCATCGCAGTTACCGCTCCAATTACCCGCAGCGCTCCTCCTACAATAAATGCAGTCCTCACTTGTCCAGGGGAGGTGGCTCTTCAGTTTATGCGCAAGCAGATGCTGCCGGCAGATCAGCCCGAGCTAGAGAGAATGAGCGACCGCGAGCTCCTGGAGTCTTGGTTCCAGGACGAGGCACGGGTAAATTTTCTTCCTTTCGTTTTTGTTTTTACACGGCTTGCCCAAGTTTTGATCCTTTTTCTCGTAATCAGTCTCTCTCCAAGAAGGCCTTCCTGGCCACTCGAGCCACCAGATCCATGATCCAATTCGATGTGATCAAGGAAAACAAGGAGTTGGTTGCGAAGGTGGAGCGTTTGAAGTCCTTGGCCAAAGAGCGGGGAGTTATGCTAAAGAAAAGGGAGAGCGAGCTGACCGGGTTGAGGGATGAGCTGGTCGTGTCTAAGGATGAGCTGGCTGGGGTGAGCTCAAGACAAAAAAGTAGAGACAGCCCGTTCTGAGGCAAGGGACGAGGCTTTGGGGGAGGCAATGAGCCTTGAAAATGAGTCACTATCTAAGGCCAGGGAGGGGTGGAATACCGAATTTTTGAACTCAGAGGAGGGCCTGAAAATGGTTCAAATTGCAAGGGAAGAGGCCCAGAAAGCTTTCCTGGGGTCCAAGGAGCTCTACGCCCTCCTCTTCCCAAAGGCCGTGGTCTATTACAACCTTGGCTTGGATGAGCAGGACAAGTGGGCTTTATCCAACCCCGGGGTTCCCTTCGACCGTAGTTTACCATTAGAGAACCCTCCTGAGCCTACTTCCTTTGCCTATGCCCCAGAACTAGATCGACTGCATACTGTTGGGGCAGCAGAATTTGCCGAGCACGTCTTCTTCGTTCTTCACTCTCCTGAGCCTGAGCAGTCTCGCCCAGACCTAGCTCTTGCTGTAGTCACTCCTCCTGCTTCTTCTCCCTCCCCTACCTTTATAGGTCTGGGTGAGTTGCCAGGCGGGGCTTCTCCTGGTACCTTGTCTGAAGGTGCGGTGGACCAGCTGGCGCCAGAGATGGATGCTGACCTGGGAGCCGAGACTTAGGCTTTTAGGACAACTTTTTGTTTTCTTTTAGTCAGACCTAAAATTTGCCTGTGTGGATGGTCTGTATTTTGCCATTTCTTGAATATGTATTCTGAATAATTTTTGTGGTAATGAATTCTTTTTATCTTGTAATGACTCCTGGGATTCTAGGGTTTCCTGATTTTCTGGAAACCCTAGTACTTTTTATTCCTTGGCACGTACCTCTGTTTTCTTTATATACGTGCATGTATAACTCATTTTCTTTCAATTCTCTGAAATGGCTTCTTCTTCCCTTCTTGAAGAACTTGATTCCGTGAAATGAAAGAACACTGCCCGTTTGTTGAAAATTTCAAGCTTTTTGATAAGATGACCGTGCTCCGAGAAAAGATCAGCTATTTGTACCGCCTCCTGGAGAAGAAAAGGCAGAAGAAGCACCACTATAAGAGAGAGTGGGATGAGTTGCGGCAACGAAATCATCAGTTGCAGGAAGAGAAGGCCGACTTGACAGAGTCGGTGAACCGGCTAACGATCGCCACCGGCGAAGCTCACGTAATCTCTGAGCGGGCTGATAAGTACCGTCAGTTGATAGGCGAGAAATTGTGCTTTAATTAAGGGTTTAATCTCTATGTTTTTATGTGTTTAATATTCTTATATATGTTTATTTCTGGCGTATTTAATATTACGAATGGAGGAGCACCAATTGCATATTTCTTCTCTATTTTGCAGTATTTGGTGCTATAATAAGTGAATGAGCTTTTACAAGAAGTTGAGAGACAAGGATTGACGAATCGAGGAGAGAAAATTCAAGAATCAGGATGGTGCGTCGATGACGCGTCGAAGCCGAGGTTGGACCGCGTCAGTCGACGCGATATATGGTGTGGCGCCGAAGGCTGGCTTGCGTCAGTCGACGCTACGTCAACGCTCATGTTCTAAAGCGTCGATGTCGGCCCATGCAGTCGACGCTAAGTCGACGCTCATGTTCTGAAGCATCGATGGGAAGGGCGTCAGTCGACGCTACATCAACATTCATGCTCTGAAGCGACAATGTCGACGCACGCTGGACGACGCATGCAGGATGATGAGGACGGGTGATGTGTGTCGACGCCGAGGGCTGGTTCGTGTCAGTCGACACTCCGTCGATGCCGACTCGGCAGAATTATTTTAGGGAGAATCTTGGGTGGCAAGAAAAAAGATTTCTATATAAACTCGACCCAAACTCGTCAAAAAGGAGCTGGTACACAATCCGAGGGTTCCAAGACACCAAAAGGAGTCCAAAACACCCAATTCAACCATCCATCAAGAGCTTGAAGATTGAAGACTCAAGATTGAAGATCTAAGCTTTCTTATCTCTTCCCTATCTTAGAATAATGTTTTGTTTCTTTATTTTCCTGTTATTCTATGAACTCCACGAGTGAGTAGATTATTTTATCTAGTCCTAGGGATGTTGAAACCCTCGTGAAACTAAGTTTTAATTAATTTATGCAAAATTGTCTTTCGTTCCCCATATGCGATTGTTTGTGTTATCTTGTTTACTCTCATGATAAATTCATGACATGATGCTTGATTCTTAATTTAGCTTGATCACCTAGATTAGGGATTTTGTTATCAATTTCTAGAAATAGGATTGCTTCCCGTGTAATTGTCGTAATTACTATTTCTCCGAAGCAACTAATGATTGCGTATCATTAGGGGTAACACAACATAGGTTGAATAAACCGAGCTTATGCGTTTATTGCCTAGATTAATCTATTTGCCTAATTATTAATGCTGTTGTTGGGTTGAACCTAGAGAGCTTATTGTAGGTTATTCAATAATTAGAATCAATTAAAGAGCTTATTTTAATTGAGTACACAGTAAGGGTGAATTCGAGTAACAGAGCTTATTGTTACTTAGGGTTTTTAGTCGCATATGATGAATAGGTTATGATTTTGTGGTTGGTTGAACGAGTGGAACGAGGGTGGAAACGGAACTAGGACTGGGAAGCTTTATTGATGTGCCTCGTTATTTAATTGTTTTCTTTGTTTATTTTGTTCTCTTAGATTAGTTTACAATTCTCACCCCGTTTATTTATTTAAGTAAAATACGAATCATCACAATTTAACCACACTCCTCGTGGGAGCGACCCTTACTTATCGCTACTACTAGTTGGTAGAGAGAAGCTGAGGAAAAATAAATATTTAATTTGACGCTTAACGACGAGCGGTCAAATTTTGGCGCCGTTGCCGGGGAGTGACGCGTTTAAATTGTGATTTGACGTATTTTAATATTTTTAATTTTTATTTTATTATTTTCGTTTTAAAAAAAAATTCATTAATTTTCTTTTTAGATTCTATGACTATGGTAGGAGCGAGAGAACGCACGTTGAAGGAGCTAGCAAATCTGGATCTCCCGCAACAACAATTTTGCATCACATTTCCAACCTTGGAGGATGCTAACTTCGAGTTGAGATCCGGATTAATCTATCATTTGTCGGCGTTCCATGGATTGGATGGCGAGGACCCGCACAAGCACTTGAAGGAATTTCATGTTATATGCACAAGCATGAAGCCCGCCGGAGTAACGGACGACAAAATTAAATTACGGGCGTTTCCATTTTCATTGAAGGGTCTTGCTAAGGATTGGCTTTATTACTTACCTCCTGGATCCATCACCACGTGGATGGCGTTAGAGAGGGTTTTTTTGCAGAGATATTTTCCCGCTTCACGAGTGGCGAGCTTGCGTAAAGATATTTGTGCAACAAGACAAGCGCAAGGAGAGACATTGCATGAGTATTGATAGCGTTTCAAGAGACTCGTCGCTAGTTGCCCTCAGCATCAAATGGGCGAGGAGTTATTAATACAATACTTTTATGAAGGTCTCTGTCTCACTGATAGAGACATGATCGATGCGGCAAGCGGAGGCTCACTCATGGATAGGACACCGACGGCGGCAAGGGAGTTGATCTCGAACATGGCGGCCAATTCTCAGCAATTCGGCTGCCGTGATAATTTATCAAGATTTTGTCATACATTCGATCATGTCACCGATGATTGCCCAACGCTACGAGCCATTCGTGGAACGAACGCCTATGGAGTGAGGCCTAGAAGATGGCAAGAGGAGAACTACGATCCTTATGAGCCAAGGTGGGGGGACCCTCCAAATWTTCAAAGGGGACAAAATTTTTCGAGACAATATGATGACCTTCCCCAAGCACAAGTACCGTCCCCAGTCCTCGTAGAGATGATAGAGGCCATGATGACAAACACCGAGAAGCACGAAGCTCAATTGAGTCAAAAGGTAGATCACATAAGCCAACTGGATAAACGGTTGTCTTCTCAAACTGAGGAACACATGGAGAACGTGAATGCCATCATGCTGCAAGATATGGGAAAAATCGATGATGCGGAGGACCCGACATTTGAATCGGAGGACGAATATGAGATGGAGGAAGAAGAAACGAGGAGGACATGTGTTGATCACAGTCTGCCTGAGCCTACAAATGATGTTCCTTATTCTATCATTTCTCCTATCGAGGTCGAAACCGAACCAAAGCTAGTGCCACCATGGACCGTGTGTCAGGTGATGAAGGATGAAGAAGAGACTTGCGTGCGAGACGATGTTTTTGAGAAGGAGACCAATGATCTTCCGTTCGTGGTGCTGGATAAGACTATTCTTTCTAATGCCTATAAGAGGTCACCACAAAGTCGAAAAGATCCGGTTAAGCATTCAACGTCGAAACGGATGCAAATTATGGAGGAGAAGGTCGTTGGCACTCCGTGCACTTTGAGACCTCCACCGAAACCCCCGTGGAATTGAGGGGTACCAACGTCGAGCCGACGACGTTAAGTAAAGGCGCTTGTTGGGAGGCAACCCAATGTTTACATTATTTCTATTTTTATTTTTGCAGCTGAACGGATACTAAGCTTGGTTGATTTGGATGATTGGGCATATTTTTGAAAAAGATCGTTTGGAACCGAGAACCCCCTCGATGTTTGTCCCGGTGATTTCTTTTCCCTTACTCTTCCCTTATGAAATATTATTTGCTTGTTCTTGCTATGTGTTCGCTGGAGGTCAAGCTAAAATTTAAGTTTGGGGGAGTGGGAATTAATGGTTTATATTGCATATGGGCTGGAAAAAAAATTTGATTAATTTTGAAAATTTTGTGATATTTCCGGGGAATTGAATTAAGAATGTTACAAAGTACTCACTTGAATTGCTTTGATGAACTATGTTTCGGTTAAATTTTTAGTCGTCATTTGATTTAGAGGTTAATGGTACGCATGTTAGTGCTTTTGTGATTCTTATGTGGGGCGTCAATTCTAGATTATTGCGTTGTTGATATGTACTTGTGGTTGCCGTACTCCATATGAATTTGTGTGGGGCCTTGAAGTTGGCGGTTGCGTGATGATATCTCGTTAGTAGAAACAGAAGTCAAATAAAGTCCGGTTGGGGTATGCCGGCATGGTGAAAGTAGAAAATTGAAAAATAAAAAAGAATTGAGGTGCCGAAACAGCTGCCTATCCGTATTTATCAAGTGCATTCACTTACAAACCCCAAAGAGCAAAGTCCAACGAAGATGCTAGTAGCTCAAAAAATTCATGCACGTGCTCAAAAGGCGTATCACACTATCAAATTCTCAAACATGGCGGAGGTGAACTAAACAAATCAAATACCAAATCAAGACGATCCTCCTATCCAGCGCCTTATCATCATTATGAAGTCAAGGATGGTAGTGCGGAGCTGCGGGCCTCAATTGAAAAAAATAAAAAATAAATAAATGGGAGAGGACGAGATATTTGATCGTAACCAACGATGGATAGAGTCAAACCATCGAATAGCAAGGGGGCACCATAGTACATTGATGTGACGTATATAAAAAGGGGTTGCCTAACTGCTGGGGTCACCTAGGTTAATACATGAAACACTTGCGATTTCCAGAAATATAGCGGTGTCTAGAGTCCGAATAAATTCACTTGGCTAATTTGAGTGAGTTACTTATATTATGTTTGTCCTATGCTTTAATTTTATATGTTGCTTGAGGACAAGCAAGGTTTAAGTTTGGGGGATTTGATAGGCGAGAAATTGTGCTTTAATTAAGGGTTTAGTCTCTATGTTTTTATGTGCTTAATATTCTTATATATGTTTATTTCTCGCGTATTTACTATTACGAATGGAGGAGCACCAATTGTATATTTCTTCTATATTTTGCAGTATTTGGTGTTATAATAAGTGAATGAGGTTTTACAAGAAGTTGAGAGACAAGGATTGACGAATCGAGGAGAGAAAATTCAAGAATCAGGATGGTGCGTCGATGACGCATCGATGCCGAGGTTAGACCGCGTCAGTCGACGCGATGTACGGTGTGGCACCGAAGGCTGGCTCGCGTCAGTTGATTCTATGTCGACGCTACATCGACACTCATGTTCTGAAGCGTCGATGTCGGCCCATGCAGTCGACGCTAAGTCGACGCTCATGTTCTGAAGCGTCGATGGGAAGGGCGTCAGTCGACGCTACGTCGACACTCATGCTCTGAAGTGACGATGTCGACGCACACTGGACGACGCACGCAGGATGATGCGGACGGGTGATGCGCGTCGACGCCGAGGGCTGGTTCGCGTCAGTCAATGCTCCATCGACGCCGACTCGGCAGAATTATTTTAGGGAGAATCTTGGGCGGCAAGAAAAAGGATTTCTATATAAACTCGACCCAAACTCGTCAAAAAGGAGCTGGTACACAATCTTAGGGTTCCAAGACACCAAAAGGAGTCCAAAACACCCAATTCAACCATCCATCAAGAGCTTGAAGATTGAAGACTCAAGATTCAAGATCTAAGCTTTCTTATCTCTTCCCTATCTTAGAATAATATTTTGTTTCTTTATTTTCCTATTATTCTATGAACTCCATGAGTGAGTAGAATGTTTTATCTAGTCCTAGGGACGTTGAAACCCTCGTGAAACTAAGTTTTAATTAATTTATGCAAAATTGTCTTTCGTTCCCCATATGCAATTGTTTGTGTTATCTTGTTAACTCTCATGATAAATTCATGACATGATGCTTGATTCTTAATTTATCTTGATCACCTAGATTAGGGATTTTGTTATCAATTGCTAGAAATAGGATTGCTTCTCGTGTAATTGTCGTAATTACTATTTCTCCGAAGCAACTAATGATTGCGTATCATTAGAGGTAACACAACATAGGTTGAGTAAACCGAGCTTATGCGTTTATTGCCTAGATTAATCTATTTGCCTAATTATTAATGCTGTTGTTGGGTTGAACCTAGAGAGCTTATTCTAGGTTTTTCAATAATTAGAATCAATTAAAGAGCTTATTTTAATTGAGTTCACTGTAAGGGTGAATTCGAGTAACAGAGCTTATTGTTACTTAGAGTTTTTAATCGCATATGATGAATGGATTATGATTTTGTGGTTGGTTGAACGAGTGGAACGAGGGTGGAAACAGAACTAGGACTGGGAAGCTTTATTGATTTGCCTCGTTATTTAATTGCTTTCTTTGTTTATTTTGTTCTCTTAGATTAGTTTACAATTCTCACCCCGTTTATTTATTTAAGTAAAATACGAATCATCACAATTTAACCACACTCCCCGTGGGACCGACCCTTACTTATCGCTACTACTAGTTGGTAGAGATAAGCTGAGGAAAAATAAATATTTAATTTGACGCTTAACGACGAGCGGTCATCAGTGCTATCACGAGACCGAGCGTGAGCTGTGGCACGTCCGCCGTGCTCTGTCTGCCGATCGGAGAGCCTCTTTTTCTCATAGTAAGGTTTTTCTGGGATTTTGTTGAATTCCCTTTTTGTTTATTTCCTGCATTGTAATCAAACTTGCCAGTCTTCATAGAAGACTTGGGCAATGTCTTTTCCAGAATATTAATAAAAACAAGAGTATTTTCAATTGATTCTTCTTTCCATTCAATCAAACCAAGTGGATTAAACTTTTCCCAGTTTCAGCCTATTCAGGTGTTTTAAGCTTACCGCTAGATATGAGAAAGTAGGGTCTCCGCCGACAGTCAGGTCTTGTTTAAGGTTGACCCGCGAATTGTGCATTTTATGGGTGTTTACCTTTACTTTTTCTTCTGGTTCTGGGTCGACATTCAGGCCGGGCCTTTGTATTTAGAGCTCTTTAATCAGGTCGGGCATTTGTCATGGGCACCCGTACTTAGCCAACCCTTGCTTAACCTATCAATCAAATAAGGATTTTTTATGGGCAGCCGCCCTAAGCCAATCCTGGCTTCTCCTGACAATCAGTTCAAGAGATTGGGACATCCGTCCGTTAGCCAATCCTTGCTTAAACTGACCATAAGGTCAGGCAAATGGGGCATCTGCCCTTAGCCAATCCTGGCTTAAACTGACAATCAGGTCAGGCATATGGGGCATCCGCCCTTAGCCAATCCTTGCTAAAACTGACAATCAGGTCAGGTAAATAGGGCATCCGCCCTTAGCCAATCCTGGCTTCAACTGACAATCAGGTCAGGTAAATGGGGCATCCGCCTTTAGCCAATCCTGGCTTAAACTGACAAACAGGTCTGGTAAATGGAGAATCCGCCCTTAGCCAATCCTTGCTTATACTGATAATCAGATCAGGAAATTGGGGCATCCGCCCTTAGCCAATCCTTGCTTATATTGACAATCAGGTCAGGAAATTAGGGCATCCGCCCTTAGCCAATCTTGGCTTTCAAAGAAATGTGTTGAAGATATAATAAGAACAAACCTGCATTTTTATTATAAATAAACATTGTGAATTTCATTTTCATACATAAAATTTTCGTAAGTTTGAAATGTTCCAAGCTCGGGGTATCTCAGCGCCGTCTAATTCCTCCAATTTGTATGCGCCACCTGCCAAGACTTTTGTGACCTGAAATGGTCCTTGCCACACAGCATCCAGTTTTCCTTTGGCTTTTCCCAGGTCAGCCCTTCTAAGAACCAGGTCTCCCACCTGGAATTGCCTCATCCGGACTGTTTTATTATAAGTTGCTCGGATTCGCCCCCGCACATGTTCCATCCTCACCATTGACTGATCTATTTTTTCCTCGATTAAATCCAATGCATCCTGCACCAATGCCTTGTTCTGAACTTCATCAAAGTTTTGCACTCGGTGAGTTGTAAGGCTGATCTCCGCGGGAATGACGGCATCCATGCCATAAACCAGGCTGAAAGGGGTTTCACCCGTGTCTTCTTTGGGATTGGTGCGGTAAGCCCAAAGTATTTCACTTAGCTCTTCCACCCACTTGCCTCCAGATTTCTCTAAGCGTGACTTGAGCCCCTGAACAAGTATGTGATTAGTCACCTCTACCTGTCCATTTACCTGTGGGTGGTAAACAAATGTGAAATGTTGCTGGATTTTCATTTTGGCGCACCAAGCTTTAATCTTGGTTCCCATGAATTGAGTACCATTATCTGATATCATTATTCTTGGAACGCCAAACCGACAAACGATATTTTTCCAAATGAAGCCCATTACTGCTTCTTCCGTGATTTTTGCCAGGGCTTCCGCCTCAACCTATTCGCTAAAGAGTCGATGGCCACGATCAGAAACCTCTTCTGGGCTGGAGCCATCGGGAATGGTCCGACCAGGTCAGTCCCCCACTTTGCAAAGGGGCAGGGAGAGCTCATTGTCATGAGCTCTTCCGCTGGCTGATGAGTCAAGGGGGACATCTTCTGGCATTTTTCGCACTTTCTGACAAAGTCCTCGGCCTCTTTTCTCAGCGATGGCCAGAAGTAGCCAGCTCTTAATACTTTACTAGCCAGGACCTTGTCCCCATGTGGTTGCCACAACAGATTTCATGGATTTCTCGGAGGACATGGGCGCCTTCTTCTAAGCTCAAACATCGCAACAGAGGCCGTCCAAACCCCCGTCTAAATAATGCTCCCTTGATCAGACTGAATGGGACAGACCTGACTCTTACTTTCACTCCTTCTATCCTATCCTCCGGAAGCTCTCCTTTTTCCACTTATTTCCCCTCTGATGAACTGGGCCTTGTCATTCCTTCTTCCGCCATTTTGCCCGCTATCTTGATCACACTTATTTTGCTGGGATCGGTCATGACTGCCCTGACCAGACCTAGCCTCCTCTTTTCTCATTCGTACATACTCTTTAAGGTGCCTTTCCTGCACCAACCTCTCCAGCTCGTCTTTGAGATGAGTACACTTGTCCGTATCGTGGCCGTACTCGTTGTGATACCGACAAAATCGTTCAGACCTCTCTTTCCTAGGCTTTTGTGAATAAGTTGGGCCACTTGAGGTCGTGATGCCTCTATATTACTTGCAATATCTCCCCCTGAGGGGTTGCAAGCGGCGTGTACCTATCAAAACGAGGTCGTCCTCCCGACAGGTCTGGCCTGGACTTTTTGATCGATACTCTTTCTTCTCTGTCGTATCTCTCTATCTTCTTTTCTCCCTCCTCCTTGATCTTTAGGGCCTCTTCTAGATGAATATACTTTTCTGCCTTCTCCAGGAGCTCTCCAAACTTCAGAGCTGGCTTTACAACAACCGATTGGAATAACTCACCTCTTCTGAGGCCTTGTGCCAATGTGTTTACCAAGAGCTCTTCCGACGCAGAGGGCACCTCTAACTTCGTATTTGTAAACCGACTAATATAAGCACGCAGACTCTCATTCTCCTTCTGTTTCAAACTAAACAGCTCGAGCGGCATCTTCTGGTACTTCCTGCAACTGGTAAACTGATGCAGGAAGGCCGATCTGAATTCATCAAAGTTTCTAATAGAGCGCGGCGGCAGCTGACTAAACCATAACTGAGCTGACTTGGTGAAAGTCATCGGAAAGACCCAGCACATGTCCGCGTCTGAAAACTTATGCACCGCTGGTACAATTTCGAAGCGGCCTAGATGATCCCACGGATCAGTAGTCCCGCTATACTCAAAGCCTAGAGATCTGTAGGAAGCCGGAACATCATCGCGCATGACCTCCTCGTCGAACGGCGTGCCTCTCCGTGTTGGCGTGTCCCATGTTCCTCTTGAACTCTCACACCTCCTTCTGCAAGATCTACATCTTCTCGGCCAGACCTGGATTGGATTGGCTTGACGTTTCGTTGTCGGAGGAGGAAAAGTGCTCGTCTCTGTCTTGGAGGGGGGTCCGATCCGTATGTTGATTGCACAACAGTTCCGTTTCTGCCAGCAGGACCGTTCGATCTGGCCGTGCGCCGGACGGCATTGTTGAGATCTCTGCAAATTTTTTCTCTACAGCCGCTTCCAAAGCTTTGCTGATGAGCTCAGACAGCTACTTGAGAAAGGTTTCGTTCAACGATAAACCAACGGCAGGCGTAGATACAGCGAAGGGGGGTGGCGTTGTGCCTGGTCCAGTTGCTACTGACGGCTCTGCCCTCTCTGGCCTTGTCGTCGATGGCTCTTCCGACCGCGGCATGCCCCATGGCGCGGTGGAACTAGGGGTTCCGCCAAGTTCTCCGACCAAATTCCGTTGCAACCCGTCTGAAGCCATTTAAACTCACGTCTTAGCTCAGATTTTCCCACAGACAGCACCAATTATTACACCCTAAAAATATGACCACGCCTGAACCTTGCGCTATTTCCTGACCTGCACAGAAAAACACGTCAAAAAGGGACCACCGGTGGTTTTTCGGTAGAAACCTCTCCCATGCTTAAGTCAGAAAGCGTATAGAGTGTTTTCTTGTGAACAAAGCAAGGAATGCACAAAGAATGACATACCTCTCTCAGCCTTGGAGCTGAGATATTTATAGTTTTTCCCAGTGGGGACCCCTTTGGGATCTCGGAAACAAAGGCCGCGAATAAGGGGCCGTTTAAACAACAAAATCTGACAAGTGGTCCCACTTGTCACCTCAACGGAGGTCAGGAGGCCAGGTCTCCCCTGGTCCTACTCTCCTCTTTATCGGCAAGCCCGCCTGGGCGTTATATTTTAAGGTTTATCTCACAGGAGATGTCCATTAACTCGAGACAATTCCTGGGCTGGGTGACCCTTGCTCTGACCAGGTCAAACCTCACCAAGCGTAAGCCGTCCTGAGCTCCCTTCTTTGGCTATCTGTCCAGGTCTACCCCAATCTGGGTTTGGCCTATTTATGCCTCATCAGAGGCCTACGAGAAATCCTCCATCTACTTTGGGTTTATGGCTGCTGGTGCTCAGGAATGGCTCTTCACGACTACTGATATGATCAAAGAAGAGGTCGCTGCGCTGAATGTTTCTTATATCCCTGACGTAAAAGCCCTATCGACAAATTAACCCCCTTCAGTAGCTTCAAAGGCGATTGGACACAGCCAATCTCCACGAAGTGGTGGTTATCATGCCAAAACCGAGATGTCATATCTACTGGGCTACTCTCCGAGCTAGAGGCACCCTTGGACGATCTACTCCCCGAGTCTGAGCCCAGCACCACAAATACCCCAGTCGCAACTTCTATTTCTGAAAAAAATGCTTGAGGAACTTGTACTCCTGCACGCTATTTATATAAACAATTTACTTGTCTCTGAAACCAATCTTTTATTCCTGCAAACATTTGTTTTTATTCATAACTTAACTTTAAAACACTTGGAAACCTACATGTAAGATTCATACAAAACTGCCAACTTTACATACGACCAACTAAAAAGGTCTCGCGAGATCTCATCCAATCAAGATTCATCTCAAGAAATCGTGAGATCGCAAGAATAAACAAATCACACCGCATAGCAATCTAATCATACAAAACACATTAACTCTCATAAAACAATTATTCAATCAAAAACATGTAAGTCGAGTGTTTAGCTCGCATAAAACACTTATTCAATCAAAAACATGTAATTCAAACATCTCAACCACTTAACTGTAGAGAACAAAATAGCTCGCGAAACTTCATTTATTATATTTCTCAAAATAGAAACTTCATGCGGGAGAAGTGCCCTCCGGTCTATAGATAGCTTCTCCCGCCACATCAACACAACAACTCGCATATCACACTTTCTCATCACAATAAACTTTTGTGCGGGAGAAGTACACTTCGGTCCAGAGATAGCTTTTCCTGCCACATCAACACAACAACTCGCATATCACACTTTCTCATCACAATAAACTCTTGTGCAGGAGAAGCACACTCCGGTCCAGAGATAGCTTCTCCCGCCCTATAAACAACTCACATATCACACTTTCACATCACAATCAACTCTTATGCGGGAGAAGCACACTCCGGTCAAGAGATAGTTTCTCCCGTCACAACAACATAACAACTCGCATAAACCACTTTCACATCACAATCAACTCTTGTGCGGGAGAAGCACACTCCGGTCAAGAGATAGCTTCTCCCGCCAAAACAACACAACAACTCGCATAAACCACTTTCACATCACAATCAACTCTTATGCGGGAGAAGCACACTCCGATCAAGAGATAGCTTCTCCATCCACATCAACACAACAACTCGCATATACCAATTTCTCATCACAACCAACTCTTGTGCGGGAGAAGCAAACTCCGGTCCAGAGATAGCTTCTCCCATCACAACAACAATGATCTGCCCTCTACGCATAATACTTCTTCAAGTGACTCACATTCCAGCTCCTAGGCAAGACTTTTCCAGCTGCATTTTCCAGTATATAGGCTCCACCTCGCAACACTTTTACCACTTTGAATGGCCCAATCCAGTTCGGCTCCAACTTTCTAGTCATCCGCAAGGCATCAGCTCGCCTCCACACCAGGTCGCCCACCTGAAAACAGCGATGCTTAACTCGTCTATGGAAAGCAGCTTATATCCTTTGCTTGTAACACTCAACCCGAGCTGCCGCTCTATCTCGTATTTCATCAATTTTCTCAATCGCTCCCCAAGCTAATCTTTCATTTTCTTCCATATCGAACGTTGCCAACCGCTGCGAGCCTCCTACTATCTCAGCTGGAATAACCGCGTCCATCCCATACACCAAACTGAATGGCGACTCCCCCGTGGAGGTTTGGGGAGTTGTCCGATATGCCCACAAAATGGATGCGAGCTCCTCTTCCAAAAGCTCGCCTATTTTTTCCAACCGCAACTTAAGACCCTGCACAATTATACGGTTAGTGACTTCCACTTGCCCATTAGTTTGGGGATGTGCCACAGAAGCGAATCGCTGCTTCATCCCCATCTCCTTGCACCATCTCCGTATCTTTCTTCCATTGAACTGGGTCCCATTGTCTTACACCAGCACTCGCGGTACTCCAAACCTGCAAAACATGTTATTGAAAATAAAATCAATCATATGCTGCTTGTTTATCCCGGTAACTGCTTCGGCCTCCACCCATTTTGCAAAATAATCAATCGCCACTACTAGATTCTCCTTATTGCCCGGGGTTTTTGGAAAAGGACCAACAATATCAATTTCCCACTGCGCATATGGGCACGGCGAGCTCATTGTCATCATCTCCTCAGCCGGTATATGAATGACCAGAGCATGCACCTGACACTTCTTACACGTTGTTACAAACTCGCTAGCCATATTCTTCATTCCTGGCCAAAAGAAACCAGCCCGCAATGTTATGCCCACTAACGCCTTTCCCTTCGCGTGATCGCCACAATACCCCTTATGTATCTCCTTTAACACTTCCAATCCTCGCTCCTTAGCTAGGCACTTCAGGAAAGGTCCAAAACGCGACCTCTTATATAATTCCTCATGTATCACACAAAAACGAGCTGATGTTCTAGTTTCCTTCGTCGTTAATTTTTCATCACCCTCCTTTGCTTTGACAAGGACCTCTAATATAGGTGTGCGCCAATCATCTTTTTCTTCGATCTCCAAAACTTCTTTTCCTCTTTCCACGCTACTATGGCCCAACTCCATTAATGTGATTTTTCGAGTATCACAAGTCTCTAGTGCTCCTGCTATCCGAGCGAGCTGGTCCGCCCTTACGTTCTCAGCTCGCGGTAAGTGCTCCAGTTTAAATTCCTCAAAATGCGCTGCCCCTTCCCGTAACTTACTCCAATATACCTCCATCCATTCCTCCTTAGCTTAAAAGGAACCACCGAACTGACAGGGTATCAACTGAGAGTCCATATATGCCCATAACTTTTGTGCTCCCAGTTCTTGCGCCATGTTGATACCCCTCAACACTGCTTCGTACCCGGCCTCATTATTGGATACCTTATATCCCAACTTAATTGAGAACTCCAAATTTTCCCCTTCTGGGCTAGTTAACACAATACCCAATCCTACTCCCGATAACATAGTTGAACCATCGGTATATAGCGTCCACGCTTTCACCTCCTCGCTCGCATTAGCTGGTCGTGCCATCTCCTGTAAAAAATCTGCTAACACCTGCGCCTTGATAGCTACTCTTGGTTCATACATCACATCATACTCGCTCAACTCCACAGCCCACTTCACCAACCTCCCTGATACATTTGGATTGCCCAAAACCTGCTTAAGGACTAAATTGGTGCGTACCTTCACACTATGGCTCAAACAATACAGCCGCAGTTTCCTTGCTGTACAAATCAGCGCAAAGCCTCCTTTCTCCAGCATGAAATACTTCAAATCAGCTCCTCGCAACATCCTGCTATTATAATATATAGGTTTTTGCATACCCGCCTCTTCTCTGATCAATACCGAACTCACGGCGACCTCTCCTACTGATATGTACAAGATTAAATCTTCTCCAGGCATTGGTTTAGTCAACAACGGTATCTCATCCAAGTACTTCCTTAGCTCCTCAAATGCACCCGTAGCTTCTTTTATCCACTCAAACTTGGATCCCTTCCTTAATGCTCTAAAGAATGGGACGGCTCTCTCTGCCGACCTGGAAATGAAACGACTAAGGCTTGCAATCCGAATTGTAAGTACCTGAACATCTCGCACCGTACGCGGATGTGGCATCTCCAAAACAGCTCGCACTTTCTATGGGTTCACCTCGATGCGTCTCTCTGTCACAATGTATCCCAGAAACTTCCCAGATCGCACACCGAACGCACACTTCTTTGGATTAAGTTTCATCCCAAACTGTCTTAAAATAACAAACGTCTTCCACAAATCCTCCTCATGGGATTCCACTTTCTTACTCTTGACCAGCATATCATCATCATAGACCTCCATGGTGGACACCAACAGGTCTTTAAACATTCGATCCACCAATCTCTGATAGGTCGCTCCTGCATTCTTCAAGCCAAAGGGCATGGACACAAAATAATAGGATCACGTAGAAGTGACAAAACTCACTTTGGGCTGATCTTCTTTTGCAAGGGGTATTTGGTGATACCCCTATGAAGTATCCATCATTCTCAACAGCTCGCACCCTGAAGTAGAGTCTACCAATTGTCAATTTGAGGCAAAGGGTAATGATCCTTCGGACAAGCTTTATTTAGATCGCGAAAATCTATACACATCCTCCACTTTTGTGCTGGCTTTGGCACCATCACAACATTAGACAAATATTCAGCGAATTGAATCTCCCTTATGTGGCCGGCCTTCAACAATTTATTTACTTCTTCTTCAATTACCTTATCCAGCTCTGGCCCAGAATGTCTCCTCTTCTGCTTCACCTACCTCGCTTCCGAATCCACATTTAAATTTGCTGCGCAACCTCCGGGGATACCCCATTTAACTCTCCATCCCCAAATGCAAATATATCCCAAAATTCTTTTAGTAACTTCACCAGCTCGCCTTTCAATACTTCAGGTATTAAAGTCCCCACCCTTGTAGTATACTCTGGGCGATCTTCTTCTAATGAAATTTCCATCAGTTCTTCATTTGGTTGGACAGAGTTCTCCGGTTCCGTCATCTTCTTTGCACTAAGTACTCCCTCTGGTTGTTCGTCACCCCTCTCGCGTTTAATCTCCATCAAACCTTTCCTAACTGCTAGCTGATAACATGATCTCACGACCTGCTGTTCTGCGATGACTTCCCCTACTTTTTCACCCACTGGATACTTGATACTCATGTGATAGGTTGATGTTACTACTCGGAACGCATTGAGGGCAGGTCGCCCTAATATCGCATTATAGGCCGACCTCCCTCGGATGATTAAGAACTTCAAACTCTTCTCCATTCACGACTCCTCTTTTTCCAATCCCACAGTCAGCGTCGGCTCGACCTCGGTATTCACCTGTGCTCCATTGAACGCGTATATGGGCGTATTCACGGACCGCACCTTTTTCTCTAATTCCATCTGCTCGAGACAATCTGTATACATGATATTTACCGAGCTCCCATTATCCACAAAGATCCTGCCGACTTCGTATCCTGCAATCTCTGCCTCGATTACTAATGCATCATTATGATCTTCCTGTAGTCTGCGTCGGTCATTAGGGCCAAAAGAGATGACTGGCCCTACCATTTGAGATTGTCGGCTCACGCTAGCGACCTCCCACGTTCCTAAGCAAGCTGACTTAATATGTTTTTTCTGTGCATAATTGGAATCACCATCCGTCGGCCTGGCATAGATCATGTTTATCCTTCCCTTGTTCCTTCGTGGACCATTATGCCCCTGATTACGCCCCTGATTCCCTTGTTGTAATTGCCTCGCAACCTGGTCTTGGGGTGGATCTCTTGGTGGTGGTGGAGGCTACGGTCGCTCCTGTTCTTTTAGTTCTCTATCTGTATAAATCACTTCCTTGAGATGTCCAGCTTTTATAAGTCTTTCTATCTCCTCCTTGAGGTGCCTGCAATTTTCAGTAAAATGTTCATAATTGTTACGAAACCGAAAAAAGGAATTGGTCCTGGAGTGTGTAAGAATTGGCGTACGATCCTCCGGCCACCTTATGGCATTGGGTACCGAGTGTTCCATAATAGAAAATACTTTAGCCCGCGGATAGGCTAATTAAGTGAAATCTTTATTTTTCCAGTTCCGCACATTCGTCTCTTGCTTCCTACTAACTTCTGCGTTTGAGGCAAAGATCCCGCGCACTACCCTCCCAGGCTCTCTCCTTGATTCCCTTCTAAAATCACTTCTCTCTACACTTCCTCCCCGATCCGCGACCTCTCGACCAAAACGCGTGCGATGCTCTTACTCAGCTTCCTCTACCTGTATATACTTATGACACCATGCGAAGACCTCGTCATATGTCCGAGCTTCTTTCTTAACCAAGGATTTACGTAAATCCTCCCTCCTTAATCCCTGGTGCAAGGCTCCAGCCTTCATTTCACCTGTTAATATATTTCTTTAATGTCTCATTGGGTTGATACACCATAGTGAAAAGCGACTGTGCCATTTTCGCACTCTGCCGCACACAAGAAAACTGCTTGAGAAAAGCAGCTCGCAACACTTGATAACTAGTAATTTTTCCTCGCGGCAACTTATAGAACCAGTTTTGCGCGATTCCTCTCAAAGTGGATACAAAGGCTCGACAAGCCACAGCATCCGTGTAATTATGCAACATCCTGGACATCTCAAAAAGCTGCAAATGCTCAATTAGATCCGTCGTTCCCTGATACTGTATTTCTAACGCTTTATACCCCTTAGGCAGGGCGGCCTGTAGCATATCTTCTGAGAAGGGGTGTCCTTCATCTCCGTCGAGTTTCTCTCCTTCCACTCATTTCTGTAATTTTAGCATGGCCTCCTTCAAATCTCTAAAAGCCTTACTCTCTGGTCCCATCTTGTTTCCACCATTCCCTTCACTATAACCACTGCGATTCTTACGAGGCTTCTCCTTAAATTCACCATCCGTCTCCGAGGTCTGGGTTTCGCTTTCGCTAGCATGTTTATCATGTCAGCGACCTCGTCGCTGGCAATGACTTCATTTCACCTTCACTACCTTCCCCTTGCGCTGGTGAGTTATGGACGCAGTAGAGCTGGATGTGTCCTCGTACTTACCGGCGTATTTACTCCGACCCCTCTTTCCATGAGAAACCTTCTTGGACGGAGACCTCTCATTCCGTTCCGCCTTCTCATTTACCGGCATCTCCTCCCGTTCGCTGTTAAGATCATCCTTCTTCTCTTACCGAGTACCCAGCCCGATGGCTAGATACCTATGCAACTCCTCCTGTTTTTCCAAGGGCACAAAATCTATAAGCCCCTCTAGGAATTCTTTGTTTATTTGACAAGGCTTGTCTTTGGGCAAGTCCTTCCATTCTTTCGTTCCTATATGAGTTACTTTCTGTGCCACCACCTCCGGCGTCCTCAAGCTTTCCACTAGTTCCTTTCCATCTCGACGCTTTGGGGAGGGTGGTGGTGCACCATCCAAGCCCTGGAATGTCAGATCCACCTGTGGAGGTGTCCGCCCTCCTTTTATCACACCCTCTTTGTCGTCGCCCGCCGTCTTGTTCTTATTTGCTTGTTTGTCCGATTCAGAACCATAGTGCAGGGTTCTGGGTATTATGTTATCCTTCATGTTTTCTTTACGAGTTTTCTCACGCCTTTCGCTCAAGGACTCGATGTCCCTCTTTCCCACAGACGGCACCAATTTGATAAGTCCAAAAAGTTGGGTTACCAAATATATAGGGCACTAACCTCAAAAAAGAGATCAGCGACCTGAAGTAGATCTTGAATACGTCACAGCGACTTGCCAAGCCTTCACCGAACCTCCTAGCGACCTAGCTGGTCCTACAAAATAGCACCTTTAGACGGGTCGGTAATCAGACCCGTGAAGGTCCTCCGATGCTTAAGTCAAAAGCAAGTTTAAAACACTCAATGCTTCTCTTGAATAATATAAGATGCGATTATGATACGATATCCTATAATGAGAGGTAGACACCTCGTTTTGTAGAGATAAGAAGAATCCCCTTGCCTAAGGTTACCTTCTTCCATCACAATTCCATAAATATCATGACTCTGCCACCGCCTCAATATTAGGATTTCTCCCATATAGTAAGTTCCCATACATAAAAAATCTTTTACCGTAACAGGCCTGGGCCCAAATCACTCATACTAAGCCCACAGGCTCAATATTCACAAAGCCCATAACTGAGCTCAAACACTACACAAAATATAAGAGATCACGACCCTATATGAGAACTTATCCTCATACTACAGGTCGCTACTCCACAAACCAACTCGCTCACTCTTCCACTGAAACCATTCAGATCTCTCACCTCCCAGAGGAACACCCTCTCCAGGAAATGAGGTCGCCTTTCACAAATACTCACACATATCAAGTAATATCACATGTGGACATTTTGGCCCGTATCACCACATGACTCAAATCATATCCACAATCAAGCATGCAAAGGAAATTACTAAACAAGGACATACCACCACCACCCCACACAAACCACACACTTAAACCATGCAATGCCCTCATTACACATAAAATAAGACAAAATGAGGTAAAAGCTAATGGATAGAGATATGCCCCTATAATCACTCTTTTGATGAATAAACAAGCATGAAATGATGTCCAACAAGCAGTTCAGGCGAGAGGAACCTACAAAAGCAGTATGTCGGGGAAAAGCAAACACAAATGACTAAAACATAAAAGAAAGCCAACACAATGTACAAAAGAGAAATATTTTTGTGACTTTTGAAAAAATTCTAATTTTTTTTATAAATGGACACCAAAGACTAAAAGAATTAAAAATAACAAAAATAAAAGAAAAAAAAATATTTTTGATTTTTGAAAATTTTTATATTAATTTTTACGGTATTTGAAAATTTTCTAATTTGTTTGTAATTTTGATTTAGAAAACAAGGTAAAAAGGAAGAAGAAATTTATTGATATATATATATATATATATATATATATATATATATATATATATATACTATACTATATATATGGATCTTTATACTCTTTTTTTTAAGGCCGGTATGGGTTAAGGCAAACAAGTCGGGCGGGCCATGGTGGGCCCATAAATCGACGGGGAAGACAAAAGACTTGTTTTGATTATCTATCAATTGATGGGGCATCAACGATTGGTCTTGCATCGATCAACGAGGCCTTGTCTTCGCATTTATTTGGGCCATTTCACGAGCAAAAAAGTTTAATTCTTCAAAAATGGCCCCAGGCATGCAAAACGGGCCTCCAACCCTGACCAATTCTCCAAAAAACTAGAAAATAAGATAAATGAAATATGAAAACTTGTGTTGAGAATCTAAGATGAGAATTTAAATGACGAGAAATGAAATTGTAAACTTTGAAAAGATTTATAAAATGAGTGTCTAGGGTTCTAAACTCATTTCCACAATCAATTGTCAATTTATTGAAAACTTAATCTACAAAATGGGGTTGTCAATTCCGACTCTCAATTAAACACTTCATAATTACCAATTGATGGTTCTAATCTTGTTTAACCCTAGACCCATAAATTCTAACCTAAAAACACCAAGAAAAGTAATAACATAATCTAAGAGCAATAATGAGTATAATTAACCAACTAGGAAATCCATAATCAAAGCTAGTAAAATCATAAACTCGTAATTAGAAGCACAAATTAATTAACAGAAGTCATGGATGGAAAGTTGAAGTGAAGTTTTTCGTGGTTTAAGAAATAAAATGTTCATTTGGCTTGGTGTTATCGGAAATCAATTCAATTGTAAGTTTCAAGGTGTTTGTAGCTTAGAAAAGTAAAGGAAATGGAAATAAAGCGATTAACCTATATGATCTAAACTAGAAATTAAAATGGCATGTTGGTCGGATGCCTCGTCGTATGTCTTAATATGAAAATGCAAAGCAATGATGAAAATAAGCTAGAAAATGCAATGTTTCACCAAGTACAAGAATGCAAGCACAAGGTAAACAATGCATAAAAACTCAAATAATGCAAATTAACATGAATTAAAAGCATGAATGGATAAAGTAGTGAAAATTGATGGGAAAGTTTGAAACTTTATGAAAGACAACAATCAACAAAGAATAGATCTAAGATTAAGCATGAAACAAAGCATAAAAATTAAATTGCAAATAAAGCATGTGAAAAACTCAAAATCAAGACGATACAAGGCAAAAAGTTTGAAAAAATAGTCCAAGAGCTATAGAGAATAAATCCCAAACCCAAGCTTGGGTTGGGAGGAGGTATTTTTTTACAAAATGAGGGAAGGGTCCTATTTATACTAGATTAAATTAAGGGTAAATGGGTCAATTATGCCTAATAAGCTTGGATGTCCCATGTTTGGCCAATTTTGACCCAAAATGGTCATTTTAGACCATTTGGGTTGAGTTGGGATCAATTGTCTCGACAATTTTGCGAAGTGGCTCGACATGGACCGAGACGACTCGGCGCTGGGCGGGAGTGGCCGGCCGCTGTCGGTAGGCTTCGTCAGGGATGTGCGGGCATGGTCGGGCACTTCTCGGTAGGCCTTGGCAGGGATGGCGCGCAGCGGCGTCGGCGAGCGTCGATCGACGGACCTTAGATCGACACTTACAGAGAGTAGCGTCGATGCATGGTCGATCGACGCAGGCGTGCTCGGTAGGTGTGGTGCGCAACGCTCGTCGACCTGGGCGGAAGTAGCCGGTAGTGATCGAAAACTCTCGGCGCTGGTCGGGCAGGTGCCCGGCAGCGGCTCGGCAGTAGGGCCCCGACTAGCCTTGGCTCGAGCCAAATCAAGCCAAGGGCCAATTTTCACCTTCTTTTAGATTTCTTGTTAAAATCTAGCAAAAATAACACCAATACACAAATTAATTGCGCCCATTTAACCATATTAAGTATAAAATCAAAAAGAAACACAAAAAAAAGCAACAAAACGAGAAAACAACCTAATAACATAACGAGACTCGACTCAAAACTACTAAAAACGACACTAAAATCTAATTAAGAACACGATAAAAAACAACAATTTCATGCAAAACAAAAGTACATTTAAACTACTCTTGAATAAGCTAAAAAAGCTAATACCACACATATACTAACCTAAGAAGCTACTCTATACTACAAGTCAACTACCAGCTAAATGTTACTAAATCTATTGCCCTTCAATACCAACTACCTAAAGCATGCCAAACTAGGTAAAAAGCTAGAAAATAAGATAGAAGATAACAATATTGGAAATTGAAAGGTTCGTGAATAATACAAGCTAAGCTAAAACATCTAAACTACAACCGAAACATGACAGAACCAATTACTTCAATGATTCATAGAAATTAACAAGAAAATGTAAGAGAACAACAATAAAAATTATCCAAATAGAAAAGTTCTTCAAATCTTGAGATCCAAAAGAAAAATTGTTTCACAAAGTACAAAAAGCTTCACCACACCACAAACTAAGATAAGCTAAGATCTAAACTAAAATTCAACAAGCTACGCTAAACTAACTAGGGTTCTGGTACGACCTAATTAGACCCGACCTGAGCAAATTATGAGTCACAAAACAGCTCAAGTAGGACATGTTGGGATGAGCTGATCCTGTAGCCGTTAAGGGAAAAAAGAATGAGATGATCTCACAATTTGGAAAGACTTGTCCTAACCTGATCTCGAGCCTTAGGCAGGATTTTGCCATGGACAGGTCAGGAATGTGGGAGAATTAAATGAACGAGCCCATGCTCTAGTCGTCCTAAATAGTACAACCTGGTCAAGTCGTCCAAAATAACGGCCCAAGACTCGCCAATTTATTTTTGGGATCTTGGAAAGGTCCCCACTTGGCTAGGGTTATAAATTTCCTAATCCAAAGAGTGGCTGCGGTATGACATTCTGAATATTCATCTTTTTGAGTTCGATATTGAAACGCTTACTGACTTAAGCATCGGAGAGGATTCCACTGGAATTCCCCTGGTGTTCCTTTCTAACGTGTTTCTGTGGAGCAGGTCATGTCAATTTCAAGGAAAGAAGGAAGTGACGTCCAATTTCATATTTTCTGGGCGAAAAAATTGGCGCCTTCTGTAGAAAGAGTGGAATCAAGTTAAGACGTGAGACAAAAATCATGGAATCAGATGGACTCTGGCGAAATATCATGGCGGAGCTGGGCAGTACACCAAGTTATGCCACACCGACGGGGGTTTCAAAGGCGGCAGGGCCATCAGCACTAGCTAGGAAAAGCACACTGTAACCCCTTCAAGGAGCAACTTGCCAATGGCGGATCATTGAATGACTCTTTTCTACGGCATATATCTGACCACATCGGCAAATCGGTTAAGGCAGCCGGAGAAAAGAAATTTGTCGAGCTCTCACCACCCCCTCCTAACGTAACTCAACCACCAGAGGTAGAGCTATCCCAAAACACCCAGCGCATGGCCAGAACCTCAGCTCGGGAGGAGGAGGAGATCTATTTTTGTTCAGACAGTACTTCAAGCAAGACTAACCTAGACCTCACTGAGCATATGCAGAATTTGCAAAGGGAGGTCAGGAAAGTAAAGCAAAAAATGGCAGGTATGGTGGTGGGACAAACGCGATGAAGCACTCCATTCACGAGGACTTTCATGCGGGACAATCTCCCGGCTTCTTACCGGTCTGTGGGTTTTGAGTATAACGGAATGACTGATCCGTGGAATCACCTATGTCGATTTCAGAATGCGGCTACCTTACATAAGTTCTCCGATGCTGTGACGTGCCGAGTCTTACCAATGACTTTTAACAAATCATCTCAGCTCTAGTTTACCCAGTTTCCTACCCGATCCATAAGCAACTTTGATGAATTTAGCTCCGCATTCCTGCACCAATTCCCTAGTTGCAAGAAGTACCAGAAAATGTTGTTGGAACTGTTCAGTTTGAAGCAGAGAGATTGACAAGGTCTGTATGGATATATAAAGTGTTTCACGGATGCCAAGTTGGAGGTACCACCAGCATGCGAAGAACTCCTGATTAATTCTCTGGCCCAGGGGCTCAAGAAGGGGGAGTTCTTCCAGTCGCTGGTGGTCAAACCAGCGTAGATGTTTGCAGAGCTCTTGGAAAGAGAAAAAAATATATTCATCTGGAGGAAGCTCTAAATTAGAAAGATGATGGAGAGAGAAAGAGAGAACGAGTTACAGGGAAGAAAAGACTCAGACCAAGAAGACCAAGACCGATCTTGGGGGAGGACTCCCTAGGTTTGATCGGTACACACCCCTGGACTCACAACAAGGTGAGATTCTACAAGCTATCGAGCGACATCCTGACCTCCAGTGGCCAAGAACATACACTGAGAAGCAGCATTAAGAGATATCCGACTGGTTTTTTCGATATCATAACGAGTATGGTCACGAAACGAATCGCTGTACACATCTGAAGGATGAAATAGAACGAATGGTGCAAGCGGGACATCTCAAAGAATTCGTGCGATCAAAGCGGGAAGGATCCAGGTCTGACCCTTTTTAAAATAGATCGATATCAGAAAACTAGGCGGGGATGAGACGGTAGACGTGAAGATGGAAAAGGGAGAACCAGTCTCAGGAGATATGGGGATAGATTCAAATGATCATAGAAGGAGAATGGGATGACCAGTCACGACTCACCCATAATAGATATGCCTGGGATGCAAAAGATCTGTCGAGAAAATAACGAGAAGTAGGGCAGCTAGCTCCATGTCCGAATATATGCTTTGGATTTAAAGACGAGAACGACATCTTAGCACCTCATATAGATGCCCTGGTAATAACTGCCACCATTGCTAATTATAATGTGTGGAGAGTCTTTGTTGATATAGGAAGTTTGGTAGATATTCTATTTTATAATTGTTTTAGAATGTTGAATTTTGATATGGAGTTGGAGGAGGTTACGACCTCATTGGTAGGTTTATCTTGGGGAGCCCTGCGGCCGCTGGGAGCAGTGAATCTCCTAGTTTCACTAGGTGAAGACCCATTCTGAAAAACCAAGTAGGAGCATTTTTTTGTAGTGGACGCACCTTCCTCGTATAACGCCATGCTTGGGCGACCATCATGAAGCCAATTCCAAGTAGTAATTTTTGTCTATCACATAAATTTGAAACTCCCTACTAGGTACGGAGTTGGAGAAGTCCGGGGTGATCAGTACGCGTCACGAAATCATATGTGGAGAGCATTAGGTGTAATGAATAAGAGAGAATATGCAAAAAGGCTAGGATAGAGACGGCAAGGCCAGAGCTAGTTCAATGTGAGGAAAGCCTTATGACGGTGGAGGTGATCCCAGGGGATGATAGCCGAGTCTTAAGGGTGGGACCAACCTAGATCCCGGAAGTTTTGGTAGAGCTGGTGACGTTCTTGAGAAACAACGAAGACATCTTTGACTGGTTTTCCAGGATTTGGTAGGCATTGAACCATCAGTAGTTTAGCATCACCTTAACATCAGTCCCACAGCAAAGCCTGTGAAATAAAGGAAACGCAACTTTGGTTTTTCCGAAGAGGCCATTATCGAAGCAGAGGTAGAAAAGCTATTGCGAGCTAAGCACATCCAATAGATACAGTTTCCAGAATGGATTTCCAATGCAAATTGGTGCCAAAAATATAAGAGGATTGGCATATGTGTATAGACTTCAGAGAGCTTAACCGTGCGTTCCCTAAAGACCATTATCGATTACCGAGGATACATGATCTTTTGGATTCTACCTCAAGCTGTGAACTTCTCAGCATGATGGATGCTTCTCTGGGATACTATCTGATCAGCTTGGCCAAGAAGGACTGGAAGAAGGTTAGTTTTATAACCCCAAAGGGAATGTATTGTTACGTAGTCATGATCTTCGGACTCAAGAATGCGGAAGATACATACCTATGAATTGTTAACAAGATGTTCAAAGCTCAGCTCGGGAGAAACATGGAGGTATACGTGGACGACATGCTAGTCAAAAGCACTATAGCAACCTCGCATGTGGATGACCTGAGAGAGACTTTTAATACTTTGAGGCAGTACAGAATGAATCTCAACCCTAAGAAGTCTGCATTTGGGATAAGAGCTGGAAAATTCCTAGGGTACATGGTCATAAATTAAGGAGTATAAGCTATCCCGGAGAAGATCAAAGCTATTATGAATATGCAGCCTCCACGGAATGTTAAGGAAATGCAATGCTTGGCAGGTCGGATAGCTGCCTTGAGCAGGTTTGTCTCCCGCTCAGCAGAGAAGAGTCTACCATTTTTCCGAACCTTGCGAAAAAGAGCCCGATTTCAGTGGGATGAGGCTTGCCAAGTAGCATTCCAGAAATTAAAAGAACACTTGGTTAGTATGTCGCTTCTCACCAATCCAGTTGTGGGCGAGCCATTGATCCTATACATATCTGCAGGTAAGCAAGCAGTGAGCATGATTTTGCTTAGGGAGGAGGGTAGGATACAAAAACCAGTATATTATTTGAGTAAGGTATTATACGACGCCGAGCTCTGATATGTGGAGATAGAGCGGGCTATGCTAGCTTTGGTTGGGACAACTCGTAAGCTCTGACCCAACTTTCTTTTGCACGAAATAATAGTTAGAACTAATTTGCCCTTTAAGTCAATAATGAGCAAACCAGAGGTCTCAGAATGTTTGGTAAAGTAGATTATTGAGCTCAGCGAGTTCTACATACATTTCAATAGACGATCAGCGATCAAGGCCTAGGCATTGGCAAACTTCATGCAGGAAATGACAAGCTCCTTCTAGTAAAAAAAGGAGTGGACTATATATACGGATGGCTCGATGGGAAACCTGGGTTGTGGTGTAGGAATTGTACTGATAGACCCAAAAGGAGTAACTACAGAGTACACGTTCTGAATAAATTATTGCCTATCTAACAATGGGGCGGAGTATGAAGCCTTATTAAGAGGAATACAAATGGCAAAGGGAGAGTTGTTCAGGAGTGGATATGCGCACGAGTTGATTCTCGATTAGTGTGCAAAAAGATAAAAGGTGAATTTGACACAAGGAAAGAACATATGTGGAAGTATCTATCTCAGTTCTACGAGTTGGCCAAAACCACGGACACGTTAAATGTGCTTCAGATACCCAGAGAAGAGAATAGTCGAGCAGACTACTTGGCTAAGGTATCTAGCTCGGCAACGAATTGTCAAGAAAGGGTGATCACCTTGTTAATGGCACATCAAGAATTCCGTGAATGGGAAGTTAATACGTTAGAGGAAGATGAAGATTATCATTCTCCCCTCAAGTCATGCTTGGATAAAAGAGAGCTACCTGGTGACAAGAGAGAAGCACCGAGAGTACGAATCAGGTCGTTCAATCTTTGTCTGGTCAAGGGAGAGTTGTTCAGAAGGGGTTTTGCAAACCCCTCCTACGATGCCTAAGCCTGAAGGAGAGTGCCCACATTCTCAAATAAATCCACGAGGGATGGTATGGCAATCATATGGGTGCCAGGGCATTATCAAGCAAGATAATGAGAGCAGCTTATTTTTGGCGACAACTAAGATAAGACGCATAAAACTTTGTGAAAATAGGTGATAGATGCCAAAAACTCTCTCCCCTCATACACCGACCTGTTGAGGAGCTCATGACAATGAGCTCTCCATGCCCCTTTTCAAAGTGGGGGATAGATCTTGTGGGACCGTTCCCTACAGCTCCAGGTCAAAAGGAATTCTTAATAGTGGCTATAGACTATTTTAGCAAAGGGGTAGAGGCCGAAGCCATATAAAAAATCACGGAGGAGGAGGTAATGAGTTTTCTATGGAAAAATGTGTTGTGTCGGTTTTGTATCCCAAGGATACTAGTGTCGAATAATGGCACATAGTTTATGGGAGCTCGAATCTGGGCTTGGTGCATAAAGATGAAGAAGAACAACATTTTACATCTGTATATCATCCATAGGCGAACGGCCAGGTCAAGGCGACTAATCGCATCTTGGTACAAGGGATTAAAGCGTGTCTAGAGAGGTCAGGGGGCAAATGGGTAGAAGAGATCAGCTTGACCTTATGGGCATATCGAACTAACCCCAAAGAAAGCACGGGAGAAATGTCGTTTAGTTTGGTATATGGTATGGATGCCGTGATCCCTGCAGAAATAGGTGTGGAAACCCATAGAGTACAAAACTTTGATGAAGGGCAGAACGAGCTGTTGAGACAGGATGCATTTGATTTAATAAAGGAAAAGAGAGAACGAGCTACCATAAAAATGGAGCGCATGAGGGGGCGGATTAGAACAACTCACTACTACAAAAAACGCCATTGGATCAGGGTTATATGCGTCGGTTGTCGTCAAAAACCGATGCCTATAGTCGCGTGGGGTCTTTTTTATAATTAAAAAAAGTTATAGGGGTCGGTTTTTATCCAGCGACCGATGCCTATAGTCGCGCGTTTTTTTTTTTGTAATAAATAAAAATTATATGCATCAGTTGTATTCGAACAACCGATGCGTATATATTAATAGCATCGGTTGTTTGTCAAACAACCGATGCATATAATAATAAGATTACCGAAAAATTTCATCCAAATAAATAGACATCGGTATTGGTCAAACAACAGATGCCTATTATATCCGAAAAAATCAATATGCATCGGTTGTTGAGCATCAACCGATGCCTATATTAGAATATAAATCCAAAAAATATAAAAGCATCGGTTCATATATAGCAACTGATGCCTATAACTAAATACAGGCATCGGTTCTTGTTAGAACCGATGCCTATTCAAATTTATTTACGCGCCCATTCGCGGGAATAAGCTGATCATAAATGGCTGAGCGAAAATTTCAAAACATTAAGCATCAGTTTTTATGACATTAACCGATGCTAATAATAATAAATAATTCTAAAAAATTCTGTAAAATAAATAGCATCGGTTGTTATATACAAACCGATGCCTGGAACCAAGTTAGAGCATCGGTTCTCTTCAAGGCCCGATGCCTATTCAAATTTAATTACGCGCGCGCGTCGCGGAAAAAAAAACATTAAAATCTGCCGAAAATTTTCAAAAACTGAAGTATCGGTTGATTACTGAACCCGATGCATATATGAAATAAAGTCTATGATAATGATATCATCGGTTTATTTTGGCATCAGTTATGCATCGGTCTCTATGGCAAAAACCGATGCATATTGTTAAATCCCAGTTCTCTAAAAATGCCGGCATTTTAAAAAATTAGTAGAAAAACTCATAATTCTGAAGATTGAATCTTCACATTTATAATTGATGAACAGAAATTCAAAACTCCACCCAATTATATTTCATCTTTGCTATTGAATTTGTGCACTGTCTCTTTGCAAATTGAAAGGTATGTATTTATATTTTTGCATTTTATTGTTTTACATATGCATTTAATCTTAAAAGGCCTGAAGCAGCATTAATATTTGTTCCTGGAAATTAAAAAGGCATGATGCATCAGGAAAGTTGAAAAGTCATATATGAATTCAAAGTGGAGTTGTTTGGTGAAGATGCATGATGCATTGGCATTTTGTTCCGAACAAGGATTTTCAAATGCGCAATCCCCTATGGCAGACTTGGGATATCACAGTGGAGTTGTTTGGTGAAGATGGTGACCGGGTTTGTTCTCTCCATAACTAATTCAAGTTTGTTGATGAACAACTTTGCGTGTTTAAGTACCCTTATTCGATTTGTGTTATTTATGTTCTTCTATGTTCAAGACGGTGGTACGACTAATTTATGAATTGTATTTATTCGTATATATATAATAATGTCATTCTTGATGTGTTGTTTAAATTTCCGCAGACTAGATACGACTGAGAGTTTGCATTTATACTCTGTTTTTTTTTTGTTTGTTTGTTTATTGTAGGTGCGGTTCAAAGGGGAGTGGCTCGATTTTGTGGAGGACAACAAAATTAGAGAGGACTATTCCGTTGTTTTCATAAATAATGAGCCTTATATTTTTGACTTAATAGTCTTTGACGGAAAAGGCGTTACAAGCAATCGCTTTGTTGCTGTGAAAGATCCTGACCTTGAGCTCACTCATTTTTCTTCTTTCAAAGTAATAGTATCGAAGACCGTTCTAGAGCGTGGACGAATAGTAAGTTGAAGATTTTTTAAAGAGTAAAATTTTTTTTACCTCATGAACTTAGGGCATTTTGACACTTCACCTTCTGAACTTTTTTTTGGTGCAATTTACCTCCCGAACTATACGAAAGTTTCACTTTACCTCCTAATTTCTATTTCCGGTGATTTTTCTGGCGGAAGGTGACACACACGCGTATATTGAATGGTAAAAGCGACTTTTCAACCTTCCTTTCCAAAAACGAACGCGTGAGAGCCCAACCACAATTCCCAATTTGTTTACAATTAGAGTTTAGACAAAAAACGAAGCTCTCCAAACTCCTTAAATCGCGTTCAATCAAAAATTCACAAACCGACGATTACTGATAATTCAAAATTGTTATTGATTTCCTAATTTTGAATTCACAAACTCAAAACATACAAAATTGGCAATTTTAAAAGTTTGTTATTGATTATTAAAGATAATGGCGGCCATAGTGGGAGCAACAAGTTCACTAACAAGGGTCAGATTTGAAGGCACGAGTACAGGCAACAATGGTGCACCGGCTCCACACAATCGGAACCCACCGGCGACCGCGATGCCACTCCTCCTAATCTCCAAGCCCTCTTGGGTCCTCAAAAGCGAGGCATGTGTTTCTTCTAATTTCCTATTTTATTTATTTATTATTATATGAAAAACAAATTATAACTCACATAACATTTCTTAATTTAGGAATAATTTCAGGCATTTGACGAGTCAAAAATTTGGGATGTGTTTGGAATGAATGGTTTTGTTATGTATGTGGAATGTTAGTTGGGATTTTTGTTTTACACGAATGTGAAATATTTTTGATGAATGTAAATTCTTGGATGATTTTTTCTAGTGATTAACCAAATCAGAGAAATGATAGTTTAATTTTCAGCATTTGATCATGTATTAAGAGGTGCCATGTTTTGTGGATACCTGTGTTTGCAAACAATAGAGAAAACTAAAAAAATAAAAAATAAAATAGRAATAATAATAATAATGAAATTGTGAAATTAAGATGTTGTTCATTGTTTTTTGGTAATCACAGTTTTAGTAGTCTTGATTTCTCCTAATGATCCTTTTGGTATTACTTAAATTTATTAATGGTAGTCAAACGTACGGAAAGAAAGCATAACGAAGCTAGACCCACTGTGCGTTGTCTGTAGAGGAAGTGGTAGAGTTGATTGTTCCGACTATAACGAAAGAGGAACATATTTCTTTCTTGCTCGTTCTGCATCGATATATTCATTTGGAGCTGCAGTTCATATTACTTTAAAACACAGTTTTCTGCTGATATGAATAAATGAACTTGGGTTCTTGTCTTTTTACTAAGCTTTATAGGACTATAAATGGAATAATATATCATTTTCAAGGACAACTTTTAGAGTAAAACATTCGAGTTGGATTATTTTCATATTAGTGCATCAGCATCAAAATATGAGTTGTACATTTTGCAAACATATTTCTTGGTGATTGTAGTCGATCCGATCCTCCCAAAAATCTCATCCGATAATCCACTTTTACAGGAAGGATGAACCACATCTAATTAACAATGATTCCAAAAGGAGAGTGGCCAAAATGGTATTGTTGAAAAACTTATCATATCATAAACCAAGAGTTGCTTGAACAATGAATATATTCTCGATAAAAATACTCTCAGGTGCCGGCGTTGTGATGGAAGTGGTCTTGGGTACTGCAATCGGTGTCTTGGAAAGAGAGAATATAGATATATAATGGGATTTCATTTTATGAACAAGGATAATGATCGTGTTCGAGATAATCGAGTTGGTAATCGGTAGGGCTCAAGTGTAAGTATACCATGTGATAATTGTATGTACACTTAATGAGTGGGTGACTAGATGTTATACCAAGTGTGTGTTACCATGTGTAAGTGTAAGTATCTACATGACCGGTAAAAATCGATTTGGAGATTTTATCGGAGTTGTACACTTTTGAGTTTGGGTTTATGCATTATGTATCATTAAATTTGGATGCATTTATATATTTTTGAAAAAAATAAGTTTGGATTGTAAATATTAATTAATTAACTAAAAAGCTTAGTTTTACTTGATTTGTACAAATTACCGAGTTTATTTTAGTAAAATAACCGATTTTTCAGCTAGGTTCGATAAAATATTATTGTACATTATGATTTATATATACTCCAATAGGAGTTCCAATAAAAAGGAAGAAGAAAAAGAAACTGCATCTAGCTATTATTTGAATTAGGTCCGATACATGCACACAACATTTTTAGCAGCTAACTTGTAAGAAAACAAAAGGGTTAAGCCGACTAACAAAGGGTACACAAAGCCTCAAGAAACCTACAACATTCTATAGTCGAGAAAATGCAACGAACGGCAATTGAAGCCTCAAGCACAAACATGTACAAAAACCCGGCTTCAAGAATCGACTCCGTATGGAATAAGGGCTGCGGCTACTATTCTGCCTTCTTCATTCAATATGTTGTAAGTTGAGGCCGCATTTCTCTGTAAAATTACAAGAACGAAAAAAAAAATCTAAATCAGATAACGCGATTTCAATAGAACAAAATACATCATCATAAGACTTGTATGATCAATTCAGGATAAACTTGAGCAACGAGAAATTAATTTCGGGAGATGGATAGCACTTACTGAGTCAACCTGTGGAACGAATGAAGGTACAGATATCAGGTTTTACTGGCTGGATAATTTTTCCACATCCCAGAATCAACATCTCTGATATCAAAAAAGATGCCTGATTTAGCCGTCGACACAAACACAGAAAAAACAAAGTGTTCTTTGACAATATGCAATCGCTTTCAAGTTCAAAATTAACAAGTAAATGGCCTTTTTTCCAAGGTTTTCACCTATAATTCCAATGATAACAGAACATTTAATTTGGGTTACTATTATACTAATATTAAAATAAATGTTTTTAGTCTTGTTTGATTGTAGTGCTTGCATATTTATCAGACTTCTCACCTGGAACTGGCCGCAGTGTCTTAAAAATGGATAAGCTGCAAAAAAAAATTAAAAAAAAAATCATGAAAGCAGAAATGCATCAGAAGGTGAAATTGAAACGACTCGTAGAAGAAAAAGTTTTGAAAACACTGCTCGATAGAGAAAATGGACAAAGATTCAAACCCAAATATACTATATCCTTTCAAACTACTCTATTTTTCAATCAGTCATAAATCTAAAATTCGCAAATACAAAGTAAAACAGAGAGAATATCAGAGTTGTTATCGAGCCTTTTTCCTTCATCAGAATCAAGTATAAACCGATTTGGGGAGTTTGGAGAGCTTCGTTTTTCGTCTAAACCCTAATTGTAAACAAATTGGGAACTGTGGTTGGGCTCTCACGCGTCTAGGTTTTGTTTGTGGGAAGGAAAGTTGAAAAGTCGCTTTTACCCTGCAATATACGCGTGTGTTTCACCTTCCGCCAGAAAATTCGCCGGAAACAGAATTCAGGAGGTAAAGCGAAACTTTCGTATAGTTCGGGAGGTAAATTGAACCAAAAAAAAGTTCTTAAGGTGAAGTGTCAAAATGCCCTAAGTTCAGGAGGTAAAAATTTTTTTACTCTTTTTTAAATTATCTTCAACTAATACACTTTCCACCAATTATTGATTAGACGTTAGTAGCTTCAAACCATGTGAGCTTTTTATAGGCCATTCCAAAGGACTTCTGGACTGAGCATGTGGTCCCAGGTGGTAATGGTCATCAGGTTAAGGCTACAATTCTAGGGTTTTCTGATCGACGTTGGGTTGTTGATGTATCAAGCTGGGCATCGGATGGTCGCATTGTCCTTACTGGCTGCCAGGAGATGCTTGAAGACTTATGCTTGCCACTCAACTCAACCTCCACCCTTCATATCATGGATCTCCCATCTTTAGTTTTTTTTTTTTTGTCAACGTAATAGTCTTATATGTGTTTGGGTTGGAATCAGAAGTAATGTGGAATTGTTTTATGTTTGGACTATGTGAATGCTTAATCTTTTGCAGTAATGGTTGTTATGAGGCCAAAAATTAATTACTTTATAGCCTTTTTATTTATGTGTCAGGCATTTAATAATCTCTAAGATTGGTTATGTTTATTCTATCCTCCTAGCGTTTATTAACTAATCCCCTGTGTTCGATTAATTGATGTAGAGTTTTTCAATTAATTTAAGATCCCATTTTCCAACTTCTCTGAAAATAAGAAACATAAAAACTGGATTAATTTATCCTTCGATTAAAAACATTACTATCCCGATCGAAACACATGAACAACAGAACAATCACATTAGCAAATTCCCTTTCTCGGTTTCATACCTCACAAGTCAAACAATAAACGACGTACAACACACTAAAACCACATAAACCATAGACCTCTTAGAGATTTTTTATCCAGATAACAAACCAAGTAATCAAAAGTGTCGTGCACAACCAACTTTCCGATTTCGCTTCATCTTAACATATTCTTCAAGCTTACAATTTTCCGCTGCAAGTGCATTCAGGTTCGTTTCGTGCTTCTTCACATCTAATTCAAGTCTCTTTACGTCAGCCTCCAACACTTGAACTTTAGCTTCAAGTTTATTTGCTCGTCTTAAAAGCACGGGATTAATTTGAGTAGCTCTTGGGCACAGTGGGTCCTGAATTCATTTGAAAAATTTGCACCCTTCAGTCTCCTATGAAAAAATGAAATCTTGAAAAATGAAGACTATCAGAAAATTCAAGCAAAAGCCCAACACACCCAGAGAAATCTTAGGTAACAGTCATTTTAACTAAGAATTGGAGATCCCATGTTAACATCTTATACAAAACCCCACGAATAATTATTAGCCTTAATATCTAAAAATAGGAAAGAAATTCTTACACGAAATCCTGGATAACTTATATATCTCCTCCCGGGATTGAGTTCGTTCCATGATGTCCGACAAACGACATCAACATCACAATTGCATTTTCCTCTTCCCACAGTGAACTCAGATGTTTGCCTTCAGGCCATTTCCAAGCAGATTGTCGAAATAGCACCCTTAGACTGAAATTTGGTATATTTATTAAAAACAATTTTAGGAATTTTTAGATTGCACACTAAAATTTTAGATGTTTATGTTTTTGCCCCTAAATTTCAAGAATTCTTAAATTTCATACCTTTTATGGGAGTTTAATTTAGTGATAGTCAAAATTTAGGCTTAAATGAACAAACAAGTCTTTCAAAAGATATAATTATGTTTTAATTTCATTTCTAATAAAAATTACCGTGGCGATCGCGGAAAGGCAAAACGAGGCTCTCCGTAAAGTAGCCTTTGTCTTTAAATTGATCATAACCCCCATTGTCGATGACCAAGGACCTCAATGATCTATCTTTCACATTATAAACCACCAAACGAGCTCCAGCCATAAAAACAACCTCCTCCTCATCTCCAACAAAACACAAAGGCGTGAACCGAGACAAGACTCCATTACAATAAATGCCGAGTTTCGTCCAAGACACTGCCGCACCATACTCTTTCATAAGTCAAACATCCGTTCTTCGGTTACCAGTTTCCCTATCCACCAAACAAAGACATCCCCCTTAAACCACAACTGCATTTGTTGAAAACTCGCTAACCACATTGACAACAACAGGTGGGGTGATTTCAAAATATTCCTCGGTAACCAAATCTAAAGCAATTATTACAAACTCCAGCTTTCCAAATTCACTAATCTTATAATGCAGCCAATGGATAGCCCCATTGAAAAACTTCAGCAGGGGATGCAAATTACTAAATTACCATAAGGCGAGGTCTTAAGCCTTTTCCAGACACCCATTTTCACAGAGTACACATATTCACCATCGCAACAGTTAGGCACGAATGGGCCATCATTATCCAAATCGCAGTAAGAAAGTAAAACCACCTTATAATCATCTCTGGCACTATCATACCTGTATCCACATGCGACATGGGTAGTCTCACCCCTAACAAGAGGTGGAGGAGGTAGTTCCACCTGCTCCAGAGTAATGGGGTTCACCAAAACCATCCCACCAGTTTGATTGAGTAGCAGTAGTAACCCATCGCATGAACCCAAAACCAATCTGCACACACCTTGAAACTCGAGCTCTCTTGAAACGGTGCTAATGTTGCCTTTTATGATTTCGATTGAGCGAATGGTGTTAGATGAGGTGATGAGAGTGAGATATTCTTGGCGGGGTGTTTTTCGAGCGAGGTGAGATTTGATGAACTGTGGGGTGGAGAGAAAGTTGCACCATGTTTTTGATAAAGACCTGAGCTTGCATATCGATTTCGTAGGGAGGCGTAATGATTTTGATAAACACCTGAGCCTGCCTATCGATTAACAGTGCTAATGTTGCCTTTGTATTTTGGACATCCTGTTCGCAAGTTATTTGAACCCTCTTGAACTATGTTATGCGGTAAGTACCTTCACAAAAGTTGTTGATATGTTTCTTAGTTGTCTGTAGCTGCTAGAAACATCCAAGTATCTATTTCCACTCTTGTAATCTGTTTAAAAATTTTGGTATCTTCACAGTAGTTGTCAATTGATGTGTTAGCTTTCATTGCCGTATAAATTATATTTTCAACTAATGATTTAAGAATTTTATCAACTAACGGCACAGGTCATGACTGATTCATCGAGCACTCACGGTGAACACGAGCCTGATTCTGTTACAAGAAGATCTAGAGGCTCGACGACATGCATTAAAATGAAAGCCAAACCTTCAGATCAAAAGCATGTCGATTTCGACGATAACAATAAACCCATCGGGAAATATGCTGCCAATTTCAAGAATTACATGGGTTCTCTGGTTCGGATGTATGTAGATATTAACATTGACGAGTGAAAACACGTCGAGAGTGGTCTGAAGGATGTGATTTGGGATGATGCAGGTATATAATATTCAACTTTTTATAGTAAATCATTTGTTAATGAACACATGTGTTAATATATGTTTGTTTCTTGTTTATTCAGAGATAGTTCAATATCGAAGGGGATGAGAAGAAGAAGCACTTCCTGAATGTTGCGGGAGTGAGGTGGACCGCTTTCAAGTCACGGCTAGTGCGTGACTTCATAAAGAGGAAACACCCAAAATATGATCATCCATCACAGTTATATCATTCCATCACAACTGATCAGTGGGAGAAATTCGTTAGTGATCATCAATCTGAAGCATTTGAGGCATGTATAGTGTATTACCTTTTAAAAAAATCACTAGAAATATATATCTAATATTTTCCTAAAAACTTTTTACGAGGAAAAGAGTAGGAAAGCTCGGGAGAGCCAGTCTCACAACCAGCATCCGCACTTTTTAGGACCAGGTGGATATGCTAGTGCAAAAGCTAAGTGTGTTGTATCAGACCCTCTCTCATCATCGTCTTCATGTGCTTCGATCATCTCGAGTATAACTTCGGATGATCGTAGCTTGGATTGGGTTCGAGCAAGAATCAAGAAGGACGAGAAGGGAAATTATGATATCCCGAATGAGCAAACGAAGGGGGTGGTTGATAAAATTGTAATTATATTTTTTGTAAGAATATATAATTTTGGAAGTACTTTACTTAATGACATGGGGAAAGTGTATTAAATGATGTTTATCAATTCTTGAAATAGGTTGAGAAGGCTCGAGAAGTCAATGAAGGGATGTTTGTACCGCAGAGGCACGATGACATATTGAATGCTTCCTTAGGGAAGAAGGAGCACCCGGGTCGGGTGGGAGGTGTTGTTAGCCACGTGCCCGTGAGGTCTGTTTTTGGTCAACCAAGTCAGACAAGCATGAGACAAAGTGGAGTGGTGTCAGTGGACGAGGTGAGGGCGGCTCTGACACAAGAAATCACAGAGCAGATGCAGGGTAAGTTTGATGCTCTAAAAGCTCAATTCAACCAGTTGTATGAGCAAGTGAATAACCAAGGTCCGAAGACTCCAGTTATTCACCAAAAATTTCCATCAAGAGTTGACGAGGGGGCTGACTTCCACACGCCGATGCAAGGTCCACATAGTAGTTGCCAATCGGTTGGTGGGACTCCATTTCCTATGGTTGAGGTATAAATTAAATAATATGTAGTGTATTTTAACAAACCTACTCATTCAAGCACCCCGCATCGGTTGATAAATAAGTAATTCGTAGTGAAGATTCATTATGCATTATCCTTTTCAGAGTCATCTTTTCACTATTCATGTATTAGACAATATCAAGTTTCATTTTTTGCTCGTCCTTTCATTATAGAGTAGTTAATTCTAATTATTGCCTCTTAATGGCATTGCATCGTATTATTTCCAGAAACAAACTTTCATAATTAAAACATATATTTACCTGTATCCATAATGTGAATTCAAGACTAAAGGGGCTGGAAGTAATTAGGTTTGTTATATATTATACTGAGGCCGTTACGGTCAGTGGATTTTTGCATTTTTGCATTGTCAATACCTGCATGTACACAGGCCATTACGGTATAACCTATAAAACCTGAACTCGCTATCATCAAGTTTTAATTTATATCTATCATCAGACTATATTCATTTTTATTCAGACCATTAACTTTAGGCTACTTTGAGTAATAGAGTCCGACCGAGTGCCGCCTGGCCCTGTCCATTCTGGGGGACATAAAAATTGTTTCATACGGGATGGTTTACCCAACCGGCGAGGACACAATCGTGCATCATCAGAAGGTGACACCCAGTCATGTCAAGGTCTCAGTAGATCAAATTGTCGAGGGTGCATCACAACTTCCTCTACCGGCGATGGCTCATCCAGAAATGGTGCACGTGGGTGAAACGTTAGGCAACTTTTTGCAGTGGCCGGTCTGTTTGGTTCAGGCAAGAGAGGTAATAATATATGTTTTAATTTCACCAATTATTTATTTAGTTTTAGTATACTCAATCATGGCCAGCTGTACAGGAACTTACAAGGCCATGTCCAAAGAAACAGAGAACAAGTCTCATGGAGACAAGTGGTGAGCAATCTGCAACAAAACCAAGGCCACCTCTTGTTGATGAAGTAGTCTTGGAGACTTTGGGACCTAATTGCATAGAGCTACACAACCTGATCCTATCGATGCCCATGCACGTGGACCACGTCTCTATGGACCTAGAGAAAACCGTCTTCCATGACAAAATAGAGACGAAAATTCACGTGCCAATTGATGATATTTGGAGCCTATTCGGAATGGGGTGGATCAGTGTTGCTGTTGTGAAAGTCTTTGCGCGGTACGAGATTTCTTTTTCCTTATCAATTAGTTTAATATTTAGCTTAAATTTATTAAGCTATGAATCTACTAATGATTTACAGGTGTCTTCTTGGGTTAGCTGACCCCGGTGCCATCAGATTTCTTTGTCCAGCGAAGATCCGCAAGAAAAGTATATTAAATGACCCGACTGCTGTGACGACATACATAAGTGATACCTTCGATAAATGTTTTGCAGGACATTCATTCTAGCACCATACCTAAACGAGTAAATTACTATTTCTTTTTAGCATTTCCTTTACTACAATTGATAATTTATAAAGATAATTAATCTTTGTGATTATGAAAATGTGTAGTGACCATTGGGTGCTGCTACTGATATGTTCCGGGAAGAATCATGTTTCTATTTTAGATCCAAAGGGACACAAGAGGGACTTGGATATCAAGACACATGTTAATACGTACGTAAATTTCCCCCCTATATTTGTGTCTCTTATTTTTTGAAAAGGTACCTTCCTGTCTTTTTTTACAATAACATCATAAAAAACAATTCACTTGCAGGTCCTTATTGTCAAAGTAATGTACTAATTCTTTTTTGTGGGCAATTTTCGTGGGCAAGTTGTTTCATAGCATTAATGTAATTTTGCTATTTTCCACAACCTGATTCTTTCTATAGCCTACTCTCATAAAACCGCTTGAAGTTTTTCATTGGATGTAATATAAGATTGGGTGGTTCATCCGTTCATTTTTTGGTTTTAAAACCTTAAATGTTTAATATATAGGTAATAATTTCTTATGATTTATTCTCACTAATACTTGGCGTGTTAATTAACTGCTTGTGTGCAATGATTACTATTTGTAGGGCAGTTCGGACCTACATGTCAACAAAAGGAAGAAGAGGAAGAAACATGGTGTGGAATAATCTGCCGGTAAGTAATTTTTTATGGTATTAACAATAAAATAGTATATTTATCGGTTACCCTAGAAGGCAAGTTAGTAAAGTTCTTCGACCCATTTCATCTTGACTCACCGATTGATAGTGGAATATTGATCTGCTTTCATATGATTTTTGTAGTGTAATCAACGAGGAGGCAGTGAGTGTGGATATTATGTCATGAGATATATGTATGACATTTGCATACGGGTCAGTGTCCATTCTTCATTAGACAAGGTACGTGCAAACTCATTTTTTTAAGTAGTAAAAATTTACTGAAGATTTTTTAAACTCCAAACCTAAACTTCATTTTTAAAATGACAAATTAATTTTGAATCAGATTGTGTAGGACTCATTTGGATTTGAACCATACGAGCAAGAAACACTCGACGAAGTTCGTGAGATGTGGGCAGAAAACATTACTCGGTATATATTTCTCAGTTTTAATTACTTTTTATTAGTTATTAAGTAATTTATTTTGTAACTTGGTGCAGAACATTATGAGGACGTCGATGTATTTACCTCTGGATTTTTCTTACTTAATAATGTGACTCTTATTCATTCACAGGGAAAAGCATGGAGTGGCAGACAAATAGCAGAAAAGAGGTTGTCTAAGGATTCAGAGTTGGAATTCAAGAACGAGGTGTTGTTCGGAGCCAAACTTCAACACAAGAATGGAGGAAAGGCCCTGGGGATTTTTGAACGAAACAAGATGCTTTTTATTTACGAGCTTTGTGCTGTTGAACATGATTCTATGAAGTTGGGTTTGTTTGCTATACTTGTGCGATAAAAATAATTAGTTCAACTTGTGTTTTATTAGATAGGATGGGGATTTCTTCATTTGAATTATTTATTATTGAATAGAATGCTTTTTTTAATTAAATTAAATTTTTGCAAATGGTAATTATCAACTTTCAGAACATGTTTTAAAATAAAATTTTTGAAATTCTGAAAATTATCAAAAAATATGTGCATCGATTTGTGCAAACCGATGCATATAATCAGATTTAGGCATCTTTTTTTAACATTGTTATATACATCAGTTCTTGACAAAAAAACCGATGCATATACGTAAAAAATCGATATCGGTTACTCAACAAAGACCGATGCCTATATGTCACTATAGGCATCGGTTATGTAGACAAGAAACCGATGCCTATAGTTAACAGGTACGCATTGGTTGTGAGATACAAACCGATGACTAAATCTCGCCAAGAGGCATCGGTGCTTTCAAAAAACCGATGCGTATATGTAGACATTAAGCATCGGTTGCATGTCAAAGCCAATCCCTAAAGGTAAACTATAAGCATCGGTTGTTTGTAAAAAACCGACGAATAACAACCGATGCCTATAGTGTACCTATAGGCATCGATTTGTAATCAGAAACCAATGCCTATATTTCACCTTCAGACATCGGTTGTTTTCTAATAACCGATGCCTTAGAGGGTATTAGGCATTGGTTGTAGAATAAAATTGATGTCTATAGCTACACTATAGGCATCAGTTGATTTGTAAAGTACCAATGTGTCTAGTGAAAATTAGCCATCGGTTTACAGTGAAACCGATGCCTATAGTGCAACCATAGGCATCGGTTGTTGCATAGTAAACCGATGCCTTTGGTGACTGTATATGGACATTAGGCATCAGCTTGTGATGATTATATGCATCGGTTATGGTCAAACAATCGATGCATATCTCTATTATAGGCATCGGTTGTAAAACCGATGCCTAAAGTCCAGATTATAGGCGTCGGTCTAATATGCATCAGATGTAGAACCGATGCCTATCAGCAAAAACAACCGATGTTGTTGGGGGTTTTCTGTAGTACTGACTTATAATAAGGCAGTGATTAAGAAGCAATTCCAAGTCGGAGACTTGGTCCTCCGCAGATCTGATTTGGGAAAAACTAGGGGAAAATTAGATGCTACGTGGCAAGGACCGTACAAGGTTACCAGGATCCTCGCCGGAAGAGCTTACGAGCTTGAGCAAATGGATGGAGTTTTATTGCCACAAGCATGGAATATAACAAATTTTCAAAAATACTATGTGTAAAGTAGATACGCTATGTTATTTATAAGATAAATTGTGGTTTAAATTTGTGTTTCAGAATAGCCTGACCTGATTGTTAGTACAATAATAACCCGATTGGCTAAGAGGTGAATACACCAGATACCTGTCCTGATTGTCAGTTCAATATTAGCCCGATTGGATAAAGGGTGGATACAAGTACCTGACCTGGTTGTCATTTAAAAACTGACCCGATTGGCCAAAGGATGGATATCCTAAATGACCTAAACTGATTACAAATTAAAAATTGGCCCTATTGGCCAAATGATGGATATCCTTAATGACCTGCCCTGGTTGTTAGTTAAAAAACGGCCTGATTGGCCAAAGGAGGATATCCTAAATGACATGACCTGATTTTCAGTTAAAAATTGGCTCGATTAGCCTAAATGTGAATACCCTTTAAAAATTCCTGACCTAAATCTTCATCTAAGGGCGTGCACTCCAGAGATTTGCCCGATTGGCCAAAGGGTGGATACCTCGCACGCCTGACCTGATTGTCAATAAAGGGTAATAGCCCCAAAAATTAGATTGATTGACCAAAAGGGTGGATACCCTCGAAAGCCTGACCTGGTTTGTCAATCAGGGCTAGGAGACCCAAATAATGATCAAGAGCAAAGAACTCTTAAACAAACCGGGTTGATCTAATGTAAACTCTTATGAGCAATCTGGTTAAACTTAATAAGGAAGTTTCATAAAGCCAAGCATAATACAAAAATGAGGATACTTACTGGAATCATGATAAAACTTTACAAAAGTATTCTTGCATTATTGGATTAAAGGAAACACTAAGTACAGACTCATGGGGTTAACATGAAAAGATCAAGCATCAGACTTGAACAAAATTTATTAGAAGGAATAAGGCTCGGAGAACTCTAGGGATGAGATGGGTAAGCCTTCTATCTGCAGCTAAGACTCGACGAATACGCCATAGTTCATACTCGGTTCCATGAAGGCAAAGATGATACTTGTCAGCACGATCAGTCTCGGATTGGACTTCGTTGACAGTGGCAGATAAACGATGCACCGATTTGTGGAGATCGGCCCGTTCCTCTTGAAGTTGCCGGATAAGCTAGCGAAGCTCAGACCACTCACATTTGTAGTTGTATTTTTTCTACCTTTTTTGCTCCAGAAGTTTGTGCATCTAGGAAAATTTTGCGTGTAGATTGGAATTTTCCTCTGAAAGGAGATAGTTTTAGTTAAAGAAGGAGAGGTTTTTCTTCCTAAGAATATCTACTTCTTTTTCCAGAGAGTCAAAATCCATAACGATTAATAAATGAAGTAGATAAGGGCATGTATAAATAAAGCAGGAAGAAATATGGTACAAAAGATAGTAGTAGGGTTTCCTTGAATTCAGGAAACCATAAAAACATCACAAAGAGACAAAATAAGGAATGAGCAAAAATAATGTTCAGCATAAAATAAGTACAATCTAGAGCTAAAAAATTTACATAGCAGAATAGCCTATCCTACATCCCATAGTCGCGTGTGCTCAGTTCATCCCCCACCTGCTCGCCCTCCCCAGAAATTTTTCCAATAATATCACCAATTAGAGACCCGCCTAGCAGCTCACTCAAACCGGTGAAGGTTGGGGAGGAGACAGTGGCTTGCAGGGCAAGGGTTATAGTTTTCTCTAGGTGAGGAGAGGAGCCCGGAGCAGGAGCATGGAGGGTTTGAAGGACATGCTCGGTGAACTCCGGGGCCCCGAGCCAATGAATGCGATCATCTTCCTGCACAAAGCTAAAGCTAGTGGGCTCGGGATCCTCTTTGAGGGGCTGGCTGTGATTGCAAGGTGTTGAGCGGTTCTCCATAGACCATTTCTCATAGGCATCAAGGACGAAGTGGTAGTATACCTTAGCCTAGGGAACTAGAAGTCTATAGAGGTCCTCAGAATGAAGGAATGCTCACTGAGTCATCTCTCTGGCCATCAGAATGAGCTTCAGCCCCTCCTTGGAGTTAAGAATTTCAATCTTCCCTTCAGCCCCCCCTTCATCCTTGCCGCTTGTTAGAGCTTCGCCGACCTGAATCAGAGCATCAGCTCGTGCTCGCGCTTCCCTTTCTTGAGCTTTCTTTAGCTCAGCCTTGGGTCCCTTTATCTCAGCCCCCTTTCCTTGCATAAGCTCACCAATCTCTTCTCCTTTTCCTTAAGAGCAGCATGCTCCTTAACCAGATCAACATTCATGAAAGAACCACGGTCCTGAGCAACCAAGACTGCCCTCTTAGTGACGGCCTGAAATAGTTGGAATGTTAAAAAAAAGAGAGAAAAGAAAAGGAGAAGGAATGGATGATGGTTACCCTCGCTTTGTCTGGCAGAGTGATTCAATCAGCTCGGGATCGAACCACTTATCCAAGGTACGGCGATCCGATACAGGGTACTGCCCTTGAACGAATTCGACTGTCATGGCCACAGGACAGTTCAGATGTGTTGGTGAATAAGCTCATGTTGGGAGTCACTACCTTAGCTCCTAAGGGCGTGACCCCTTTACCAAACCGGGCACGTTTGCACGAAGCCAGCACTTGCACGTCTCCTAAGTAAGAATAAGTAGTCAGATTGACGTCAAGTCTGACAGACTTAGCAAACGTGGCCACCTCTCCTGGTCTGATCGGTTCCCAGACCCAGCTAGTTCTTCAGAAGCCTCTCTTCCGTAGGCGGAGCGGGTTGCTGTTGGCTAGCGGCTAACATTCTCCACATCATGGTGGCTGCAAGAAAGGTTATAGAAGTTAACAAGAATATCAAAATAATATCACCTCTTCAATATATAAACTAGAGAAAAGCAAAAGGTGGCAGAGCTAGATAACTCTTTGCATATACCAATCTCATGGGACAGAGGACCAGTCTCTTCCCTGGAGTTGAAGAAATCTAGGACAAAAGGGAGGAGAAGTTTGGACAGATGGAAAACATTTTTGTTCAGAGTGGAGATGGCCTTTTTTAAGTAAGGAGGTCATTCTCCTCTGGGCAGATGGGCCTGAGGAGGGAGGCAGCCAATAGATACAGGGGAAAAAACCCAATCGACTGAGCAGTGAATGAAAAAGAATTTTTTCCTCCAAGCCTTGTTGGAAGAAGGGTTTTCGGTCAGAAATCAAATGCCGGAATGGTCTCATAAGTAAAAAAATCCAGAAGATGAACTTTTGGCTTGGAATAGAGAGTAAAACATTTGGGCTGTGGGAACAAGCCCAGAAAACCGCATTCTTAAATTAAACCCTATAATTATCCTAAAAGAGTTGGGAACAAACTGGTGTACTGGAATCCGGTACATCTGGGTTACTTCTAGAACAAAGGGATTGACGGGAAGGCATAGTCCGCTTGGAACTGATCAATAAAAAAGATTAGGTGATCAGGCGGTGGCTGAGATGCCCTATTGACAGCATCGGGATTGATAAAGGAAAAGTCATCGGAAATCTTGTATTTGGTTCTCAATTCCTCCAAAGTTTTGTTACTGACAATAGAAACAATATTGTTGGGAAAGCCGCCATCCTGAACGGGTGGGTTCCGTTAATCGGAGGGGGTTAAGAATAGGGTCGCTGAGGAAGATGTCGACAAGTGAATTGAAGACTAAGAAGAAGAGGAATAATTAGACATAATCAGAATATTTGAGGGAGATCGGAAAATTACCTGGTTTGGTGGGGGAGAGAAAACCTCGAATTGGAGAAGAAGACGATTGCTTGATAAAGGAGAATGCAAAGTGACAAAGGAAATTGATAAGCCATAAGATATGAGAAAAGATGGTTTTGATAAAGAAATTCTGGAAAAAGGGCGGATTTGGTGGGATATGAACATTTAATGTGTGTTAGGAATAGTGTACGAAGCGACAGGTTGGGAATGCCAATCGATGGGGTAGAAACCGAGGCATTACAACTCATCCCGACCATTCAAGGGGGGACTAATTGGTATGACCTAATTGTACCCGACCTAAGCAAATTATGAGTCACAAAACAGCTCAGGTTGGACAGGTTGGGATGAGCTGAGCCTGTAGCCGTTAAGGGAAAACAGAATGATATGAGCTCACAATTTGGCATGACTTGTCCTGATCTGATCTCGAGCCTTGGGCAGGATTTTGTCATGGCCAGGTCAGGAATGTGGGAAAATTAAACGACCGAGCCCAAGCTCTGGTCGTCCAAAATAGTACAACCTAGTCAGGTCGTCCAAAATAAGGGCCCCAGTTTCGCGGATTTATTTCCGAGATCTCGGAAAGGTCCCTACCTGGCTGGGATTATAAGTATCTTAACCTAAAGAGTGGCTGAGGTATGACATTCTGAATATTCATCTTGTTGAGTCCGATATTAAAATGCTCACTGACTTAATGATCGGAGAGGATTCCACCGGAATTCCCTAGTTGTCCTTTCTAAGGTTGATGTATGCTTCAAGGAACATAAGAATGAAAAGTGGATAAGCTTGGGCTTCCAAACCCTCTTCAAAATGCATCTAGGTATTGAGTTTAAATAGGAGAAAGGTGGGTTGGGGGGGGGGGGGGGGGGGGGGAAGGGGTGGAAATGGTATTTTCACCCGAAAATGGCCAAAATTGGTCTTCCATTAATCCACCTTCCAACTTCCGACAATCGATGGTGTCTCAGCCATTTATTATATGTTGATTAATGAAGGCAGTTGACAATGACAAAATGGTCATGTGTTAATGGCACGTCAATGCCCCCTCTATTGACATTGGCGGGTAATTCTTGGCCAGTTAGTAGACACTGTGCGGTTAACTCAGGCCGAAGCAGTGCGTTGATTATCCATCGATTACGCATTGATTGACGGGTTGCTTTATGGGTTCGGGTAATGTTTTTTTCAAGCCTATATGTCTGAATAAAATAAAATAAATCGCTTTTTAGATTATCCTTCTTGTTATGATCCTTGGGAACGCGCATGGGCTCACTCGACTTTCTTAAAACCAAGAAAAGCAAAATAACATGAAAATAAAAAAAATATGGGAAAAAGTATCAAAAATACTAAAATGTTGATAAAAGCTACGAAAATGCAAAACAAAGAAAAGTCGAACAAAATATGACTCAAACCTGGCTAAAGCATACAAAATAAGACACCAAAATATACAAAAATCACACACAAATATGTACAAATCACTTACTAAAATAAACGGGGATGATTTTTTCCTAATTTTGAAATATTGACAAATTGTACCTCCACCTCCCCCAAAACCTAAGGTGGTTAGTGGTGAGATAATTGAATAAAAGAAGCAATCATTAGAAGTGATTCGTAATGATTTTATGAAAGAGTCGTCTTAACATTTCTTGAAGAACGAGACAAAAATGAATGCAGTTGTTGATCAAATGACGGTTCTATAATTCTAAGTTTTGGTATGCCAAAGATGCACAAAGAACCCAAAATGACTGATAGATGAGAGATTATTGAGCCATGTAATATTTTTATGCATCGTAAACTACCTGAGAAGAAGGAGGATCCTGGTGGTTTTGTAATTTCATGGACCTTCAAGGGTTTGGGTATTAAAATGCTCTTTATCATTTGGGAGAAAGTATTAATTTTTTGTAATTGACAACATTTCAAAAATCGGGCCTCATAATAATGAGGACGACATCATAACATTATGTTAGCGGATCAAATGGTGATTCGACTTAGAAGAGTTTTGGAAGATGTGATCAATATAATATCATTCAATTATTTGGTCGGTTTTATGATGGCGGATATGAAAGATGATAGATACTTGTCACTTATTCTTGAAAAACAACTCTAACGTGCATCAATCAACATGGATAAGGGAGTTCTTATACTTCGTTGTTTTGATAAATTTATTCGCTTTGTACTTTTCTATGACTCTTTTGATAGCAACGATGATGAGTTTATTTGTGATGAATGCAGTAGTAGCAAAGAAAACGATGATACTCCTCTTAGATTAAGGCATAATGTAAACCATGCTCGACAAGCACATCGAGATGGATCCAAATTAGAATTAAACGTGCATCTGGCTAAAGACATTAAATTAGCACTTTTTTGGAGGCAATCTAACCAAAGTTTAATATTGCTTTTATGGTATTTTTTAGTTTAGTTCTAGGTTAAAAAAATCATGTTCACACCTGAGTTAGCACCCAAATTGTAAGTCGTGTGCCAAGTGGGATTAGACTATAGTGTTATACCCAAGTTAGAACCTGAGTTATATGTCGGGTGTTTAATTTTTAATTTATTTTTTAAAATCCTAGGAGTGCACCCGAGTTAGCACCCGACTTGTATGCCGGGTAGCAAGTTGGGTGTCAAGGAATTTTACTTAAGGAAGTTCCATTTTTAATAGGGAATCCTATTTTCTTTAGAACGCTTTCATCATTTAACCCCTAAAACATTTCCCATACATATAAATACATAATATGGTTTTGGTTTTACATACCAAGCACTTTTAATTCATCTATAAATCATATTTCTCAAGGATTAAAGTTTGGAGGAAGATAAGAAAAGCTTCCAAGTTTTCAAAAACTAAGGTTTAAATTATGGATATCGTCTTTATGCTTACTAGTAATTTTTTACACCGTGCGATGCATGAGCAGAAAGTTAAAATATAGAAATACATAATATTATTATTATTATTAGTAGTAGTAGTAGTAGTAGTAGTATTAATAATTATAATTGTTGTTGTTGTTGTTATATAAAGAGACAGAGGAAGAGAAAGTACAAATAAATTCACGCTACATGAATTATAAACCAAATCAACTCTACATAAATAAGTGTTAAAGATTATACTAAATAATTCTTTGTACACAATATTATTGGTCATGTTCAGTTTCCACTCGTCGTCACTGCACACTTGTATCTCTAAACCATTTTGATTAGTACACACGAAATAACAACATATAGCTGACCATGACTAAACACGAGATTCTTCAGATTAAGACCGGTGTTCGAGAGGGATTGACTATGATTCTTGTTTATTGTCATCGTATAAGAAATCATGAGCAAAAGTTATTTTCGTTGAAACATGAAAGGTATCCTAATATCCAAAGTTGTTAGACTCATCCATGAAATCAACACTTATTCGTCGACCTTTGCACAAGTTAGAATTTTGCATTTAAGGACATGCGTGGCAAGTTAGCACTGAATTTGGTCCATCAAATGTAATTATATATTATTAGGAGGCAAGTTAGTGCTAAATCCGATAAAGGAGAGATATTGCTACCTGAGTCCGTGCTTGATAAAACTTTTGGGATCACAACGAGACTTTATTCTCAAATGCATTTATATTATCTATTATAATTCAAATTCAAATACTATACACATATTATAATCACACAATTTGATAAGCTAAGATACATGATTGTCCATATCAACAATAAAAAATAAACATTATCGTCACGTTTATTAATCAAAGATTATATAATAATGTTGAGATGAGAACATGTTTATTATATTCTTTTCATCATATATTTGTTAACAAACAAATAAATAAATATTTTTCTCCACTTATAACAAGATAAACATTAAATTTCTCTTTAAGTCAGCATGTTAACTAAACTAAAAACCCCAAAGCACATATCAATAGTTGTATTCACAAATATACACCTTATTATCTAAAATATAATAATTTATAATTCTTGAAATAAAAAAAAATTAAAATAAATCATTCGATTCAAAAAGGTGAAGAAAAAGTTTAGATAGAATTAATACAATATAAGTTAACAATTTCTTTTTTCTTAATTAAAAAGTACATGGAGAATGTGTAGATAATTACTTATCAATATTTGAACAATCTTAATGAATGGGCATTTTTACATTATAATTTATAGCCTATTTGGTAAATTTTAATGATATAATTGGTCCATATAATATTAATGTACAACTCATTTAAGTTGTGAAATAGCAGATCAACCTACATGACATATATTATGGAGTCCCAATTAAGAAATAAAAATAGGCCCAAAATCGGTTGTACTAATGATAAATAAACATGAATACAACATAAAAAGGGGAGGGGGGATTCCTATAAAATGAAAGGATTCGAGAATCCAATTAAATCTAATGGTTTAAGTCCCGCCTATCATATTGGCTCAGCTTTGTCCTAGAAGCTACTGCTTCCGCATTTGTAGGCATGAGCGATAACTCATGGCTGGTATATATATGGATCTCTCGATGTGGTGGTCGGACTTCTAGAATCTTCGCCAGAAGCGACTAATCAACGTGCCCACCCAATAAGATATGGTTTCTTGCAAGACAATTGCAATAAGCCGCTCAACTTATTGAAGATCTAAGCCCGAATTTCAAATCAAAGAATTATCTTATGGTGGGGTCACATTTTATTGCGAATTTTATTCCTAATAATATTTCCTTTGTTAGTTGTTTGCCTTTATTGAACTTAAATTAAATTAGGACTCTAGATTTATTTCCTAAGTGGAGTTTAGGACTTTATTTAGTTTTCTTAGTTTCTATTTAACTTGTTTATCAAGACTAGGAGTCTTGATTATTTTAAGGGGAAAGATATTGACGCAATCATACGCGGCTTTTAGAGAAAATGCAAGACAGTTTTTGAGAAGCAGAACACGAGAAATATATCTACTTGGAACTACGATTCAGCATAAGGAGATCTTCAAAGTTGCGTGATCGACGGAGCAGATCATCTCAAGCGTAGTAACAAGTATTTTTATATCAGGAGTTGATGCAATTGTTTTTCATATATTACTTTGACATTTTGTAATTGATCTTGAACAACAAATAAGTAATATAGTTTTTGGGTTTGTACACCCAAGTTCGTAAGCACGTCTGCTTACGGACTAAAGTTAAATTGAGTTCATTTAATCCTTTTTATTCTGTTGGTGTTTTATACGTACTCTGTTTGATGTTATTATCGGTGATAAAAACATCAATCATAACATCTTTTGTGTCTTGTAGTTCATAATTTCCAAACTGATTGATGTTAGTTCTGGTGATAGTTATCACTAAACTTAACATTATTTTTCAAAATCATAGATCTACAAAACTACAATTGGTATCAGAGAAGGTACTTGACATTAAGTATCTCGATACTTGTTTTGTAGATTCATTGACATCATGGATGCTGAAGGGAATCTGCAACCTCCAATGCTCAATGGGGAGAATTACTCTCTCTGGTTGGATGAGAGAAACCACGAGTCATTGATGCTTATGGAGACACCATCACCAAGAAAGAAATTGACTGGACCGCTGATGAAATAGCAAATTCAAACTGGAAATCTAAGTGCATCAACACCCTTTGTGGATATGTTGACTCAAACTACTAGAAAGTAATCAAAAAGTGTGAGTCAGCAAAGGATGCGTGGGATGCATTGCAAATGGTGTACGAAGGGACTCAGAGTGTGAAGAGGTCAAGATTAAGAATGCTGACTGCTACTTTTGAGTCGATGAGGATTGATGGAAAAGAGTCCATCATGGACTATGACATGAGACTTTCGGAGATTGCGAATAAGTGCGGAGAACTTGGCGAGGACATGTCCAATTCATGCCTTGTTGGAAAATTAATCAGATCTATTTCAAAGAAGTTTAGCGTGAAGGTGGTTGCCATTGAAGAATCAAAGGATACTGAAATCTAGACTTCGATGACTTGGTTGGATCGATCAAAACATTTGAGATGGAACATCTTGGTTCTAACACGAAAGAAAAGAATATTGCCCTTACTACCGATGTTAACTTGAATGATGACAGTGAAGTTGTTGATTGGAGAAAATTGTTAGATAAAATCGAAAATACCACCCTTGGAGAGGAAGAAGTGTCTCTGATCACTCAGAAGTTCAACAAACATTTGAGAAGAAAAAATAACATTGGAGGGATATTTCAAAAGTTCAAAATAAAGACACCACCTCCAAAATCTTCTGGACGAAAGCTTTCTGATTTCAGCCCTCACCGTATGAGTCCAAGACATCAAATTTCCCTATACCTCTCAGTGAAACTCAATTTCAGGAGTGTAAAGGTTGAGGGCATTACAAAAACGAATGTGCTAACACGCTGAGGAAAAAGAACCTGATTGCAAAGGAGTATGATGAAGATGAAAGTGATTCTGACTCATCTGAGTCAGTTCCTACGCTGTTTTCTAATGTTGTCTGGGATGGCGACATTTGTGTTGGTAACATCAATACCAACACTTTGTGTCTGAATGCAGAGGTTGTAGAGACAATTGAGAAGTATGAGAAATTATGCATGGAGTGTGTCGAACTGTTTGCCAATAAAGGAAATCAGGTTCTAAAGGTGAAATCTCTCATGATTAAGGTTAAAAAGCTAACTCATGAGAAGGATGATCAATTGAAAATAATCATTCGTATGGAATCAGCTCTCACAAGGAAATACTCGAAATTAGAACGAGTGAAGGCCGATTTAAAGAAGGCTCAAGATACTCTCTCTAATCTTAACAAGGGAATGACAAAGCTAGATGAAATTTTGGAATGACATTCCAGGAGTCTTCGAAGCACGGGATTGGATACAAGCCTAAAGAGCAACTGCAACAAACTAACCAAAATCGGACGCCCAAGCGTCAAAATAAGATAAGAAGGCAGTATGTCATCACTGTGGCGATCCTGGTCATGTATGTCCTTTTTGCTGGAAGAAAGCGGGCAATAAAAATCAGTTTCAGAGAACAAGGCAGCCTGCTGAGTCCCGTGACAAGTTCTGTGTTACTAACACCAAAGCCAACACCAAAGTCAAACCGGTCTGGGTGAAGAAGGAGGAGATCAAATGCAACATGATCTATACCTCTCTAAAATCTCACATTTCAGGAGCATGGTATTTTGACAGTGGATGCTCCAAACACAAGACAGGATCTGAAGACCTCCTCTCGAACATTGTCAAATTCCAAGGAGGAAAAGTCTAATATAGTGGAGGTGCAAACGGTCAGAACATTGGCCAATGTACTCTTCATGTTCCAGGAATTATAAAGCTCGAAAATATGTTACTTGTTGAAGGACTGACGGCTAACTTGATCAGCATTAGTCAATTGTGTGATGGTAGCTTCAATGTTAAGTTCGCACGAGAAAAGTGTGAAGTCTACGATGAAGGAAATGCTTGCATTCTCACTGGCCAAAGAACCTCCGACAATTGCTATCAAATTAATAGCGACGTGTTCTGTAAGCTGTCTCAATTGAGCGATGCCGAGGTATGGCATCAAAATCTCAAACACGTCAACTATAAGATTTTGGAAAGGCTTGTGAAGAAAGAAGCAGTAAATGGTTTACCGAAACTCAACACGAAGATCATACCGGTCTATGAAGCATGCCAAGAGGGGAAACAAGTCAAGGTGCCACACCCATATGTACAAAGCCTCGCCATGTCAAGTTGCTTTGAACTCATGCACATGGACCTCATGGGAGCACTTGATGTGGAGAGCCTTGGAGGTAAAAGGTACGTTCTGGTAATTGTTGATGATTTTTCAAGATTTACTTGGGTTGAAATTTTTAAAAGAAAAATCTGAGGCTTTCGAAACATTCATAAAACTTGCTAAAAATTTGTGCATGCGTTTTGTTGTGAGCATAGGCAGGATCAAGTCTGATCATGGAAATGAATTTGAAAATGTGTCTTTTTCAAACCATTGCTCAAAGGAAGGAATAACTCATGAATTTTCATCTCCCATTACCCCCCAGTAGAATGGTATAGTTGAACGGAAAAATAGATCTCTTGCGGAGATGACTAGAACCATGCTTATCTCAAACGAAATTGCAAAACGCTTTTGGGTAGAAGCAATGAACACTGCTTGCCACATAATAAATAGGGTGTATTTCAGACCTGGGTCACATGTTACTCCCTACGAATTGTTGTTGGGCAAAAAACCTAACTTGAGTTATTTTCATGTCTTTTAGTGTGTTTGTTATGTACTAAATGATAGGACGCATCTTTCAAAACTGGATTCGAAAAGTGACAAATGTATTTTCATGGGATATTCCAAGAACAGTCATGCTTATAGACTGTTTAACCTTATAACACGTTGTATGATGGAGTCAGGCAATGTGATGATTTGATTAGTGGAATTAAACCTGCTGAGGACAATGATCTGTTGTATGATCAGAGCCCTCAATATGTTTCGGATGATTTTGGGGATAGTGCAGGTATAGGAACTGAAGTTTCAAGTGGTGACAGCTCTGGTGACATGTCACCAAACCTAACACCACCTCATGACGCCACTGGGGACCTAACACTAGTCTTAACACCAACCCCGGAAGCTCATGAATCAGATTCAGACTCGGATGAAGATAATGCGAACAATCAAATTGACCTATATCAGAGGGATATTCTGTCAAGAATTCAGAGGAATCATCCGACATGTCAAATCATTGGAGATCTTGATGAGAGAAGCACAAGGAAGCGACATATAAACTTCAAAGAAATGGTAAGATATGTTTGTCTTTCGACTAACTACTCTCAAATTTGAGAGACTTTGTTCCTTGCTAATACAGAGCCAAAGCGTGTGGAAGATGCTCTGAAGAATGAGTTCTCGATCAAAGCCATGCAGAAGGAGTTGGATCAATTTGCCAAGAACTATGTTTGGGACTTGGTTCCCTGTCCTGAAAATATACATGTCACTGGTACTAGGTGAATTTTGAAGAATAAAATCGATGAAGCGGGAAACATTGTTAGAAATAAGGTAAGGTTTGTTGCACTAAGATATACTCAGATTGAGGGTATCTATTTCGATGAAACATTTAAACCAGCTGTACATTTACACTCGGTTGTCCTCCCTCTACTCAATATTGCATAAGGTGGAAATTTTCAACTAGGTGCCACAAAGGATGCAACAGTTTTGACCTAACCTCAAGCTCAGTTTTTGTTTAAACTTGGTCGGGGAATCAAGTTCAATTTCGGTTAACAGGTGTTTGATGCCATAACCAGGTTTGCCTCAACCAAAACCGCTTCTTCTCTTTGTTTTCCTTCTCTTATTTACAACATTCTAGAGAATCAAGGCCTTACGCCCTCTAAAGATGATGTTCTGACTGGAGAGGCTGAGTGGCTCACCTTATGTAGCCAGCACTTAGCTGGGGCACGTGTCGTGGATCTCCCTTGGTAGGCACCTATTGGGGTTGATGTTGCCTCTGGTGACGGTTCTGGCGTTCCCAACATGGTTCGTCTTACTGCTCAGGCTGTGCGTTCTCAAGTTATTCTACTGGATACCAAGATTGCACAGCTCCAGGCCCTACGAGGCACTTTGTTGGAGGTCCTTTTGGCTTCTGATAAAAAAAAGGGGGAGAAGATGATGATTCTGCTAATAGTGCCACTGCTACTGCTGATGGTGCGGATCGTGAAGCTGCCGAGGTGTTGGCAAGCTTAGCCAATGAGAAGAGGAGGAAAAGGATCCGTTCAAGGAACAGGAAGATGAAGAAAATGATAAAGTTGATAAGAAAAAGGAAAGTTGAGGGTGAAGGAACCTCGACGTCTCCTCGTCGATCAAAGAGAATTTGTGGTCTTTGAGTTCCTATGTTTTTATCTAATTTCCTTTTATCTTATTTCTGTTTTAAAAAACACTTTTTGTTTTGATGTGGGTTTAAACATTGTTTATTTAGGGGGAGTTGTTCAACTTAGGGGGAGTCTCAGTATGATTTGTTCTTGTGTTGCGTCATTTGTATTTTGTCCAAAAAGGCAAAAGGGGGAGATCGTTGAGAATTTTATTTTTAGCAATTTTTCCTTTTTTAGTTATTTAACTTTCTTGGACTTAAATTAAATTAGGACTCTCGATTTATTTTCTAAGTGGAATTTAGAAATTTATTTAGTTTCCTTAGTTTCTATTTAACTTGTTTGTCAAGACTATGAGTCTTGATTATTTTCAAGGGAAAGATAGCGACGCAATCATACGCGGCTTTTAGAGAAAATGCAAGACAGTTTTTGAGAAGCAGAACACGAGTAATTGATCGACTTGGAACTACGATTCAATATAAGGAGATATTCAAAATTGCGTGACCAAAATAGAAGATCATCTCAAGCGTAGTAAAAAGTATTTTTGTATCAAGAGTTGATACAATTGTTTTTCATATATTACTTTGACATTTTGTAATTGATCTTGAATAACAAATAAGTAATATAATTTTTGATTTGTACACCTAAGTTCGTAAGCACGTCTGCTTACGGACTAAAGTTAAATTGAGTTCATTTAATCTTTTTTATTCCGCTGCTGTTTTATACGTACTCTGTTTAATGTTATTATTGGTGTTACAAACATCAATCATAACATTTGTTGTGTCTTGCAATTCATAATTCCAAATTGATTGATGTTAGTTTTGGTGATAGTTATCACGAAACTTAACATAATTTTTCAAAATCATAGATTTACAAAACTACACATTTGAAATGATCTAACGGCCACAATAAGATTCTTTTAAAAATCCCTAGCTAAATAAACCTAATATTACATTTTTAGCCAGCATTTACTAACCATCCCTCAAGACCTAGGTTGCACCGACACGAGAATTTGACTCGTGACACGACACGCGGACAAGCTTATGATACGTATATTATAACGTAAGATAGGACACGATACGGGGGACACAATACGACAAAATATCATATTTTGAAATGTCCGTGCATCATATCTCAAGACTCTTATCCTTGCATCTCTGTCTCCATCGTTTGCAACTGCGAGAGCTTGAACATTTAGTCGCTGCTAAAACCGTTCGATCACTGATCAACTTATAAGTTATATCCTCTAATCAATATTCAACTACATCTTACACAGAGCACACACACATACAAAAAAAAAAAAAAGTTCAAACCCTGAACTTTTTCTCCTCATTCTCTGGTCATTGGAGGTTTGACATTGTGTTCTTGTCAGCTGTAGGACTTTAATTACAAATTCACACAAATACCTCTGACAAACGCTCATCATAGATCTAAAAATCTTCCAACATATCCCTAATCATTTCAAATTCAAAATCCATTAAAAAAATTTCATTATTATGGTATTTATGTACACATAACGGGTTTCCGTTCACTTGAAAAAGGTACGATTTATGGTTACCTTAATATTTTCAGTCAAGGGTACATTTTTTGATGAAATTCATGTTTAGATTGTTGTAAATATGATACTCCCTCCGCCCCATATAAATAGTTTTACGGTTAAATTCACACAAATTAAGAAATTGGTAGTTTATATAGTTAAGATATTAATTTAAATATTATTTTTCAATTTTATCCTTTTCGAATTTTTAAATGTCAATTAACAATTCAAAAAGTTAGTGTTGGAATTAGTATATTTGTATTGAAAATTTTAAAAGTGTGCATTGTTGTCAATAATATTCAATTGACCAATAGATGAATTGGTATTTCAAGAAATATTAATTTAGGGTATGTGTGAAAATGAAAATTAATGATATATTAAATATGGTAACTGAACTATCTTTATGGGACAGACGAAAATGGAATACTGAACTATCTTTTTAGGACCGAGAGGAGTATCTAGTAGTGGTTTTTTTTGTTTGTTTACAGTTTCTCTACCTTGGATGTGGCGTCATCTGTAAGTTTATGGAGGCTCTACTCAGTTGAAAATTTTGATTAAGTAAAATTTTTGAAGTTTGTATTCATTTTTGACAATTTAAATGACAATAACTTATTTGATTAATTTAATTTTATTGTTGATGTTCAACAAAGAGGTCACATCAAATATAATAATCCCTTCAAAAATAATATGCCGCCTTTGTTAGAAATATAGTTTACAGTCAACAAAAAAAAATTAAATAATCTCCTAGATAATTCTAATCCATTTATAGTTGTTTCGTGTCATAATATAATAAATAACTTTGATTTCTAAATATCAAAGTCTTCTATAAAACATACTGAAATTTAATGAAACATCTAATAATAACTTCTATTTTGAAAGTAAAATCTTATGAAGTCAAACTTATGTAAGTTGATTTACTTTAAAAGTGTATAAGACTTCTTGATATTGCATGCAATTTTTTGTGAAAAACGTTGCATAGAACTATTTTTGATGTTGAACTAATACACAGTTTGGTATGGTATATTAAGACTCATATACAAAATGTAAATTATAATAATTTCTCTTACAGTTTTTATGTGCACTTTAATAATGGTTTTGGACAAATCTTAAGGTTGTCTTTCTCAGGTAGACTTAAGCTGGTGTTGTCATTTGATTTATTATGTTTTATTATATACTATCTTGATATTAAAGGTTGTTAGATATAAAATAAAATATAGTATAGAACATGTGTTTTATTATACGTTGTCTTCATATTGAATGTCAGTGATGTAACGATCCACTTTTTGTTAAATGAATAGTCCCAAAAGAGCATGAGTTTTCAATTACGAAATCACAATAATCACAATAATCAATCAACTTAGTGGAAGCCTAATTAAAACTTAAAAAAGATTCATTCAATAAATAAAAACAGTAACTTAACAGTTCATAGACTTTAAAGAAACATAACTCAATATTTAAAACAATCCCAACTTCAAAAAAAATTACTAATCCATAGATAGAATTAAGATAACTCTAAACTCAAAAACTTCAATATAATATATTTTCGCATCCACCGTCTCGTAATGCATTCAAACTTCTTAACCTGAAAAAATTGATAATTTTGGGTGTGAGCTTTCAACTCGCTCAGTGAGAATTCATTTTTTAATATTATATACAAATCATATAAATCATAAATGAATGATTACAACACACTGGCTTGTTCATAGATGTTAGCCAATCGTAGATTTAACTCGAAAACTACTATAGCATAACTGTTGTTTTTATCTCAAAAGCTACTGTAGACTATGAAATATTGCATTTAGACATAAATAATTCATATAATTTTATTTAATATAGACAAACATAGAATTTTGGAAAAGTTTAGAAATCACCTACCTTAAAAATATATCTATACTTTGTGAATATGTAGATGATAGTGCTTTAAATTCTAAACTTTATATTCTCATTTCCTAAATTAAAAATAATATAACTTAATACTTGGATTTAATGTAAAGTGTATAAAAATATTACAAGGGAGAATAATTAGGAAGTAAAATGTATTAATCAAATTAAATAAGATGGGTTAAAGACTGTTTTTCTTGATTCTTAAAGTTGGTGGGGCAAAAGTGAAATAAACTTAATGGGCAGTGAGCTAATTTGAAATAGGCTACAAATTATTGGGGTTGAATCTGTCATTTTCGGAAACATGGAAATATAAAAAAGCGTTATTATCCCTAAGAGCATCTCTACCACCTCCCCCATCCCCTCCCTCATTTTCAATTTTCAATGTGGCACATCACCAAAATTACCCTCCACATCACCAAATTTTATTTCTTTCCCCTTCTCCTCCCCTACCGCTTTTATCTCATTTATCCACCCTACCCTCAAACCTACTTTTTATGGGTCTCACATGTTCCCATTAGTTTTTATTTATATTTTTTATATTCCAATACTATTTATATTTATCTATTAATTTATTTAAACATTTTATGAATACACACACACATACACACATACACACACATATATATATTTTTGATTCTTTTTCATTTACAATATTAATTTATGATTATTTCAAAATAATTAAAAAATTACAACAACAAGTTGATTAAGAATACAACATATTACAAAGACAAAAATACAACAAAAGAAGATGCCACAAACAACAAAAGAAATAACAATACAAAAAAAGATAAAATCACTCCGACGTTTTCCGCCCTTTTAAATAGCATTCCGACCATTATCCAACCTTTTATCTAACCCTTCTTCGAACCTTTTGAATAGCATTCTGACCTTTTATCTGACCCTTATCTATCCTTTAGAATAGCATTCCGACCATTATCCAACCTTTTATCTGACCCTTTTCAATAACATTCGGACCTTTTATCCGACCCTTCTCCGAATCTTTTGAATAGTATTACGACCTTTTATCCGACTCTTACCCGACCTTTTAAATAGCATTCCGACCATTATCCAACCTTTTCTTTGACCATTTTTCGACCTTTTCTCCGACGAAAAGTTTCTAGGACCTTTTTGGATAAATAATACACTTTTAATTTTTTTTATAATATGTGATATTACACCACACACACACACACAACCACACACACACACACACACACACACACACATATATATATATATATATATATAGGGTTGGGTTCAAATGAGAACCCGTCATTATATGTGAACCTAGGGACTCATCTTGACCATTAGATTGGATAATCTTGATGGTTGAGATCATGACATGTCAGCATGGTAATAATGTAAAAAAATGCATTAATTAATTAAAAATGGTATTTTGGACATATATCAACGTTTACAAAGAGCACTACATTGTTATTTAGAAAGCACAATAGATTAAGAAAAAAAACACTACGATTGTATACAAAAAGCATCGCAAATTTCGTCTATAAACTGCAAATTCAAAAATTTGAAATGAAACTCAAATCTTCAACAAACCATAACTTTTTCAAATTTTATTCGTTTTGAATGAAATATATATCAAATTAATCACATTCTCAAGATCTACAATTTAAGATACATATTGCATGTTTTAAAACGTAATATATATATATATATATATAATATATATATTTATATATAATATATATAATATATATATATATATATATATAATATAATTAAATTAAAAAAACTGGACTGATTTTAGCACTACAGTACTGTGTAAAAAGCACAATGAACCTGGACATATAATTGCTCTGTGCAATAATAGATCAAAGGCCAGGATTAGTCCCTAGGTTCACATATAATGACGGGTTCTCATTTGAACCCCAATCATATATATATATATATATATATATATATATATATATAATATATATATATATATATATATATTGGAATTGATCGTGTGGGAACCAATTCCCTGTGTGGAAACTAGGAACCCACATGATGCACAAGATCAATTTTTTTTGATGGCCAAGATCATTCTTATTAACTTGATAATTAATATATTTATATTAATGAAAATGTCTTATATGTAATTACACTTAATATCCCAAAAATAACATTCAAATTAGCCGTTTTTTCCTTAATAATCTATTCAGCCATTTTTCCTTAATAATCTATTAAGCCGTTTTTTTTTTACCCAAAATAATCTATTCATTCCGAAACCATTAAAATCAATCACAAATCAAGTATGTGTGCTTAAATGAAATAATGTTTGTAAAATCAAATCTTGCACTTCCAATAAAGGTTTCGGTATTTTAGGATTCAATTTTATAACTATTGCTTTATTACTAGGTAGTACATTGCCTCTGAACTAAATAAAATACTCATCTTTACTATTTTAGCATAACAATACAAACTGATTAGCACAACAAAGCATACATAGCATATAGCAACTGTTTATTATAAGTACGTGTGCTTAAATGACATGATATTTTGTAAAATCAAAATATTTTTTGTAGTGGAGTAGACATATTCGGCCGTTTTTCCCCAAAATATCATGTCACTTAAGCACACATACTTGAGAAAAAATCAATGATTAAGAGATTTAGAAAAATGGAAGGAAATATATATCTTTGTACGTACATTAATCAAAACACTGTTCTTTTTCCAAATCAATTACATAAATGGAAGATATAAATCAATTACATATTAAGATCATTAGAAAAATACCGTACTTGAGCAGAACATTCTTCTAATTCCTTTCAAAAAAATCCCAAGCATCTTATTAATCCTCAATCGGAAAACAAAATGGAATCTACAGGTTGCTTGCTGTATATGATTATTAATATTTTACATATTTCCCCATGATGCTATTTTTCATTCGGTACAAATATGTTTTATTCATTTTGTTTAACACTCTCATTATTACTGCATATTCAGACCTAAACTATCACATACATACTTCTAATATTCTGCCTACGGGAAGGATGATTTGTTTTTTAAGATTATGTATCCCTGATATTATTATTTTTTTAGCATAATCATTATTTTGGCAATTTCCCAGAATATTGCATCACGTGTATTACGACGAGACAACTTTTTCACGAAATTGTGTTCTGCAAAACGGAAAACCTACCTCCTTTTTTTCATGAATGTTTTTGGTCAAATTTTTATGTTTTTAATTTAGCATTCTCTTAAACAAACCTTTATTTCTAGCAATATAGTTGTTGTAAACTAAAAAAAAAATCCGTGCACCACATTAACAATTCTACACTCATTCCTTTGTACAGGTACCAAAAAATCTCTCGACATGACCATCTGTATTGAAATATCTCCTGGGAAGACAGAGTGCTACATCCCGATTTGCGACCCCAACATTAAGCCATACGATGGTCAAGTTTTCTCATCACTCGAAGACGGAATTAAAATTTACAATACGTATGCTACTGTTTTTGGTTTTGATGTCCGTCTTGGAGGTCATAAGAAGTCTGCCGACGATACCACAATAATACAAGGTCGGGGAATCCGATCTTCAAGGTCGCTGGGTGTTGCTTGTCCGTCCTTCGCGGTCGTGTGAATCGAACTTTCTCGCGTTTAAAATTAATGAAAAGCTCATCCGCAAGAGAACGGAGCTGTTGTATGCGATAAGCTGATCCGAGTAGAATCACGAGGAATTGCAATCGGCATCGATAAATATTTGTTCATGATTTTTATAATTAAACACACAATCCATTTCAGTTCAAGGGTTCTACAACTACGAATTCAAAAATGAGCATGCAATTATTAAAAAACCTAATTAACTAATTAAACCTAATTGGAAGCATGAAAATTCAGATATTTAAAAATGAGAAGCATCATCATCAAACTAGTAAATTGAAAACACTTGAATTACTAAAATAACATAATCGAACTAACAATCTAATAAAGGAAAATACAACTTATGAAAGTTAAATCCAAAGCCAAACTACTAGAATAGAAAGTACAACTTATAGTTCATGAAAATCTGCAGCAATTGTTCAAGCTTCAACAATAAATGATGACAATCAACGATGGTAAGCGTAGAAACGAGCCTTCGATGCAATCTTCGAATGAAATCTTCGAACGAAATCTTCAAATATGATGTAAAATGAAAGGGGATTATATTTCTACGTGATATGGACCTTGCCCCCTCGAAGTCTGGTCTTGCAAATGGAAAATCAGCAGGTTTTTATAGATTTCTTCAAAAATAACCGCTCAACCGTCGGAGCGTCGACGGTGCGTCGACAGTGCATCAGTCGACGCGAGCCAGGTGCACGCGTCGACCAGGCAGAGCATCGACTGACGGGGTTAAGATTGATGCTTCAGAGAATTTGCGTCGACGGTGCATCAGTCGACGCGGGCGTAGTGTCGACAGTGCGTCAACCGACGGGCCTAAGATCGACGCTTCAGAGCATTTGCGTCGACGGTGCGTCAGTCGACGCACTTACATATCTTTAGCTCGTCGCTCGTCCCGTTTTCCTCGTTTTGAGCTGAGATATTAACATTAAACAAATTTAGATTATTTCATACAAAATAAAGTAAAAACACATTAAACACCATAAGAAATGAAAAACATAAAAAAGGAAGAAAAACGATAAAAAGATAAACTTAAAACACATAAAAGCACACAACATACAATGCAAAAACACATGAAAATCACATACAAATATGTACAAATCAACTCCCCCACACTTAGCTTTTTGCTTGTCCTCAAGCAAAATCTAATCTAGATGTAGACAAGAAAAAGCTAATTACCCGATGACTTAATTACTAATGCATCCATATAATTCAAGAAGTTAATGCATTAAATTGACTAAAAACTCAACTAAAAGGACGACACGATAACGTTGAGATAATAGATTTAGATTAGCTTCCGAACACCTAAAAGTAACGAGTTGACCTCCATGTAAGTCACCCATCCATGCCTCGGCCAAAGTCTATCTCTGCTCAAACCGCCAAGTCGTCACCCGACTAGCCCAGTCATCTATACACCTCTTTAACAAAACAATCTAAGAAATAAAAATAAAAATAAGAACTCGACTTGTACAAGGTTTTCTCTTCTTGTACTTATTCTTTCTTTTTCTTTTCTTTTTCTTATATTTTTCTTTTTATTTTTCTTTCTTTCTTTCTTTTTTTTTAAATATATACCCATAAAGATGAGGTACCAAACGAGCATAATATACATAAATCACAAACGAGAGCTCATTGACTCCAACCTTACGTTGCTATGTGCAACTGATAACATCTTTTCAAATTCAATACATGGAGTATTAACGTCTCCAAAATAAAAATAAAAATTACATAGAGGGTATCGGAAAACGGGGCTAGTTGAGAGTATTCGACTCTTAAGAATGAAACATGAATAGAACAAGAGACAAGACACTTCATAGATTATTTACACTTCATTCTCCACAATTACACTATTGTTCGAACGGAAGTCTAAATATCCTAACCAAAGCATCTAACCACGTCACTTCGTCAAGGTTCCAATCAATAACAATACACACAACTCAAATCAACCACAAGCAAGCATACAAACAATTACCAACCCAAGGACAACCCCCCCACACTTAGCTCATATAATGCCCACATTGTATAAAATAAAAAATTAAGCAAAGGAAGAGAAAGAGAGACGTCCCTGAATTCATGCTTGTGATAAAGAGTCGATGTCAAAAACCATCCACGGGTCTTAAAAATGAAGGGAACCTGAAACACACAACAAACAACAAACACACAAACTACAATAAGTCGAAAGACTTGGGTTGCCTCCCAAGAAGCGCTTGTTTAATGTCACTGAGCTTGACGAAGCCTCCCCTCTATGCCAAACAGGGGTCAACGAGAGTCACAATCTCCTTTTCTTGAAGCAATTTCGAACCATGAAAATACGGCTTCACACGATGGCCATTCACTAGAAAACTCTCTTTGGTTGTCTCATTTACCAAACGCACGGCTCCATATGGGAAAACTTTGGTAACAAGGAATGGGCCACTCCAATGTGATTTGAGCTTCCCGGGAAATAAATGGAGGCGAGAATTAAACAACAACACCTGCATGCCAACTCGGATATCTTTTTGAATAATCTTCTTGTCATGGTAAGCCTTAACCTTCTTTTTGTAGATGTCCGCGTTGTCGTAAGCTTCATTTCGAGTTTCATCAAGTTCTTCCAATTGCAGTCCTCACTGATTACCAGCTTGTATCAAATCAAAATTCACCGCACGAATCGCCCAATATGCCCGATGCTCCCTTTCCACCGGAAGATGACATGCTTTACCAAAAACCATTCGATAAGGGCTGGTCCCCAAAACATTTTTGTACGCCGTTCGGTAAGCCCATAGAGCATCAACAAGCTTGGTCGACCAATCCTTGCGACTCGGTTGAACGGTTTTTTCCAAAATCGCTTTGATTTGTCTATTACTCGTCTCTACTTGGCCCGACGTTTGTGGATGATATGCCGTAGCCACCTTGTGCTTCACCCCATACTTTGTCATCAACCTCTCAAAAGATCGGTTACAAGAATGTGCACCCCCATCACTAATGATCGCCAGCGGAAATCCAAACCTACCAAAAATATGCTCTTGAATGAACTTGAGCACTACTCTTGCATCACACGTTCTCGTGGGAATAGCCTCGACCCACTTGGACACATAGTCAACGGCAACCAAAATGTATTCATATCCGAATGATGCCGGAAATGGCCCCATAAAATCGATGCCCCACACATCAAAAATCTCCACGACTAAATTGCTTGTCTGCGGCATCTCGTCACGTTTGCCAATATTTCCCAAGCGCTGGCATCGATCACATGTCTTAGTGAACTCATGTGCATCTCGAAACAACCTAGGCCAATAAAACCCGGATTGGAGGACCTTATAAGCTATTTTCTGACCTCCAAAATGCCCTCCGCACTGCTGGTCATGACAAAACGAAAGAATGCTCTTCTGTTCGTCCTCAGGGATACATCGTCGAATAAGTCCATCCTTCCCGAACCGAAACAGGAACGGGTCATCCCAAAAGTAATCCCTGCACTTAGAAAGAAATCTCTTCCTCTCTTGGAAGGATAATTTGGCACTCAAGTAGCCAGAAGCAAGAAAGTTAACAATATCGGCAAACCATGGAGTATTAAACGAAGAAATAGAACATGTTAACTCATATGGAAAAACATCATTCAAACAACAAAATTCACACACTCCCTCTCTATCTAGTCGGGACAAATGGTCCGCAACTACATTTTCACAACCTTTACGATCTTTTATTTCAACATGGAACTCTTGTAACAAAAGTATCCAACGAATCAAACACGGCTTGCTTTGTGTTTTATTAAAAAGATAACGAAGAGCCGCGTGATCACTATGTACGACCACCTTCGAACCAATAATATAGGACCGAAACTTTTCCAAAGAAAATACCACAGCAAAAAGTTCTTTCTCTGTGGTTGTATAATTCCTTTGAGCCTCGTTTAACATAAGGCTCGAGTAATAAATGACTCGAAGGAGACTATCCACACGTTGACCCAAAACGGCCCTCCCGGCGTCATTTGACGCATCACACATAATTTCAAAGTGAAGGGACCAGTTTGGGGCAACGACCACTGGAGCCGTGGTTAACTTTTTCTTAAGCAAATTAAAAGCATTTAAGCATGATTCATCAAAAACAAATGGAACATCACTACTTAACAAATGACAAAGCGGGTGACTAATTTTGGAAAAATCCTTAATAAATTGCCGGTAGAAGCCCGCATGTCCAAGAAAACTACGAATTCCCTTAACATTCGTGGGAGGTGGCAGGCTTTCAATAACATCAACTTTGGCCTTACCGACCTCCAAACCATGACTAGACACAGCATGACCAAGTATAATACCACTTTTAACCATGAAATAACTTTTTTCCAACTTAATGTTAAATGAATATCTACACATCGTTCAAGCACTTTAGACAAATTCTCAAGACATAAATCAAAAGAAGAGCCAAAAACTGAAAATTCATCCATGAATACCTCGAGATAGTTATCTATCATGTCCGTGAAGATGGAAAACATGCATCGTTGGAAAGTCGCCGGTGCGTTGCATAGTCCAAAAGGCATCCTCCGGAAAGCGAAGGTTCCAAAAGGGCAAGTAAACGTTGTCTTCTTCTGATCTTCCAGCACTATGGCAACTTGATAATACCCGGACAACCCTTCGAGAAAACAATAGTATTGGTGTCCGGCATTTAGCTTTCGGAAGTCGATACACATTCACCATCCCGTAGTCAATCGTGTCGGTACAATTTCCCCTTTGTCATTCTCGATGATCGTAATCCCGCCCTTTTTTGGAACAACATGGACGGGGCTCACCCATTCGCTATCGGGTGCAGCGAAGATGATCCCTTCGTCGATCAACTTAAAAATCTCCTTCTTCACAACCTCCATCAAAGTAGGGTTTAAACGGTGCTGACCCTCCCGAACTAGTTTTGCACCACCTTCTAGCACAATGTGATGCATGAAAGTGGCCGGGCTAATTCCTTTGATATCCCCCACACTCCAACCAATCTCACCTTGAAATCGTTTAAGAACTTTGATCAACGCTTCCTCTTCATCTGTCGTCAACTCGGCAAAAATAATCACCGGCTTCTTTTCACCTTCTTCGAGATAGACGTACTTGAGATGATTTGGAAGTGGCTTAAGTTCGGATTTTGGTTCGCTATCCAGTTTTTCCGCAACAATCTCAAAAAGGTCAATTATGCCCTCAGAATTTGCTTCGGACCAATCGTCCTCCTCGTATTCATCTTCAAATTCAGCTTGTACAATTGGCTCAATGGAATCCACAAACGAACAATCAGCATTCATTGAGAAACAATGGAGTAGTGTGAAGATCATGAATAGAAAATGTGACCGACTCATCCAAAACGGATAAAGTCATGCTTCCGTTCTTCACGTCAATCAAAGTATTTGTCGTAGCCATGAAAGGTCGTCCCAACAAAATCGTATGCTCCCGGTTATCATCTCGAACGTCTCCCACATCAAGAATCACAAAGTCAACAGGCACAATTAAACTCCCGACTTGCACCAACACATCTACAACAATCCCTCGTGGGTAACGAACCAACCGGTCAGCTAGTTGGAGTTTCATCCTCGTCGGCTTGAGTGTACCTAAGTCAAACTGCTCAAAAATGGACGAAGGCATCAAATTGATTCCCGCCCCAAGTTCAAGCATTCCCCGAGTTTCTTTACCATTTCCCAAAGTTATTTTAATACAGAAACTCCCAGGGTCACTCTCCTTAGGGGGAAGGGGATTTCGTAAGATTACGCTCACCGCATTTGAAATACAAACTTTTTCATTGTCGGAAAATTTTCTTTTTTTGGATGCCAAGTCTTTGAAAAACATGAAATATGCGGGAACGTTTCTTATAACATCGAGCAAAGGTAAATTAACATTAACCTTAGAAAGCATATTATAAAGATCAAGAAATTGCTTATCTTGATTTTCCCTTTGAAGACGACTTGGATAAGGAATGGGAGGCCGATACGGATTAGAGGCCTTGTGAAGAGTCTTCTTAGGTTCGACGTCTTTTTAAACATGATCCGGTGACTCTGTAATGGTTCCCTCGACTTCATCCTCATGTAGGTTGTTGTTTTCACCATTAGAGACTTCATCGGGAGATGCTACTTTATTATCCACAACACGACCACTCCGAAGCACTGTGACTGCTTGGGCTTGTGAGGATTGGTTTGGTAACTTCCCTTGCTCGTTCTTTCCCACTTGCTTGGCGAGTTGGCCAAGCGCCGTTTCAATCTTATCCATCCGTTTGTCAGCACGTAGAAAATTTGATTCAGTGCATTTGAAATTTGAGTCAGTGTGTTGCATAAACGTACGCAACGTCTCTTCGAGTGATGGTGGAACTGGTGCTTGAGTTGGTGGTGGTGGAGGCAAAAGTACTTGAACTTGTCCATGCGGTTGTGGAGGAAACGGTGATTGACCTTGTCCTTGTGGTTGCGATGGTTGCATTGGTCGAGTTGAAAATGAGAATTGGCCTTATCCCCATTGTTGTTGATATGGTTGTTGAGGAACAAAATTATTTTGCGGAGTTTGATTCGGTATCGGATTCGCCGCATTATGAGGGTTTGACCATGAAAATTTTGGATGATCTCTCCACCAATAAAGTTTATTGTTGCGTGAGTTATAATTTTGATACCCCTGCCCGGTTTGATTCGCTTGATATCCTTGAATAGCAAGTGCTTGTTCATTGGTTCCATCACCTTGCTCGAACACTGCTTGACATAAATTCGCACTATGTCCATACACACCACAAATTCCACACGTTTCTTGTGAAGAAGATATGCCTTGAGATAAAAGCGTGTTTTGAGTTTGCAAAGAGGCCACCTGCCTCGTTAACTCATCAAGTCTATAGGAATCATCATGTGCCATCTCGATCTCATGTACAGCTACCTTCTTCGATCGTGAGTTTGTCAATTCCCCAGCAACGGCGCCAAATTTTGAATTGAACTTTCTCGTGTTTAAAATTAATGAAAAGCTCGTCCGCAAGAGAACGGAGCTGTTGTATGCGATAAGCTGATCCGAGTCAAATCACGAGGAATTGCAATCGGCGTCGATAAATGTTCATGATTTTTATAATTAAACACACAATCCATTTCAGTTCAAGGTTTCTACAACTACGAATTCAAAAATGAGCATGCAATTATTAAAAAACCTAATTAACTAATTAAACCTAATTGGAAGCATGAAAATTCAGATATTTAAAAACGAGAAGCATCATCATCAAACTAGTAAATTTAAAACACTTGAATTACAAAAATAACATAATCGAACTAACAATCTAATAAAGGAAAATACAACTTATGAAAGTTAAATCCAAAGCCAAACTACTAGAATAGAAAGTACAACTTATAGTTCATGAAAATCTGCAGCAATTGTTCAAGCTTCAACAATAAACGATGACAAGCAACGATGGTAAGCGTAGAAACGAGCCTTCGATGCAATCTTCGAACGAAATCTTCAAATATGATGTAAAATGAAAGGGGAATATATTTCTAAGTGATATGGACCTTGCCCCCTCGAAGTCTGGTCTTGCAAATGGAAAATCAGCTAGTTTTTATAGATTTCTTCAAAAATAACCGCTCAACCGCCGGAGCGTCAGTCGACGCGAGCCAGTGCACGCGTCGACCAGGCAGAGCGTCGACTGATGGGGTTAAGATCGACGCTTCAGAGCATTTACGTCGACGGTGCGACGACAGTGCGTCAGTCGATGCGGGCGTAGCATCGACAGTGCGTCAATCGACGGGCCTAAGATCGACGCTTCAGAGCATTTGCGTCGACGGTGCGTCAGTCGACGCGGGCGTAGCATCGACAATGCATCGACGGTGCGTCAGTCGACGCACCTGCATGGCTTTGGCTCGTCGCTCATCCCGTTTTCCTCGTTTTGAGCTGAGATATTAACATTAAACAAAGTTTGATTATTTCATACAAAATAAAGTAAAAACACATTAAACACCATAAGAAATGAAAAACATAAAAAAGGAAGAAAAAGATAAAAAGATAAACTTAAAACACATAAAAGCACACAACATACGATGCAAAAATACACGAAAATCACATACAAATATGTACAAATCAGCCGTGGCGCGATCCAACTTCTCATTTACATCAATGGCGGGATCTCGTGGTGCTGAGATCGTCGATGGGCTCGGATCAACTTGAACAGTAGCACCTTCTGAGCTTGATGAGAGACAGGTACTGATGAGGGCATCTGCAAAATAAATAAGAATAACTTAAAGGAATTCTTCATAGATATAAAAGAAAAAGGGAGTTTACAACCAAGGGACCTACCGAATTCAGATCTGGTTAAAGGGTGGTCGTTAGGTCGCAAGACAAGACCTACATACGAGAAGAGCCTCTCCCACCTGGTGAGTTGCACCACGTCGAAAGGATGTTTACTCCATTCAGCGAGCCGATCAGAGTATTTCTTGTAGAGAATGGGATGTGTTTTCGAGGTAGGGGGTCGTCTTGTTTTGGGGTGTGGTATTGCAGGTTGGTATTGAAGGGCCAGGTTTTGTTGTTGTGAATAAGAAAGAAATTTTTCCACCAATCGGGCACTTTTGATGATGGGTTCACCAAGAAGCGGGGTTTCCCGAGGCATGCAGATAGTTAAAAGGACTTCTTTTGGTACTTTACTTGAAAACAAAAATGAAAGAAGCCTGGGTCGGGCTGGACATCATAATATGTACATAAGATTACTTATCCAGCCATAAACTTTATTGAGTTTGGAGTTAGCTGGAGGAGAGGAACTTTAAATTTATTTTCAGTGGAAGTAAAAAACCAGTGGGCAGGAAACCTAAAGCCTGCCTTGAGGAGCTCATCAAAAATACGATATGGTCATGTGGAGGATGGTTTGGGTCGGTATGGAGGATAATGAAGTAACCAGTGTGGCAGTATCAGGAAGGTTAAGTGCTTGCGTAAATTCATCAAGATTTTCCCGACTTGGAAGCAACTAGTAGTTTTCCCTAACTACCTTGGTAGTTTGAGGTAGTGGAAGCAGGTCAGAAACGGCCGAGGGGGGTATTATGGTTATTGGGTTTTCAAGGAAATGTTCTTATTGAGAGGTTGAAGGTATATTAGGTTCAATAAGGGGAATGTCCTCTGGGATGTTTTCAATTTCTGTATGGGATGAAGGAAGATCTTCGTTTATGTTTTCAATGAGGGCACTGGGCTTAGTATGAGACCTAGTTTGAGCCTCGAGCTCATCCCAACTAACATCACCCTCTGTTTTGTCATATAAACAAGTTCGGGGTGAAGGAGGGTTTTTTTGACTTCTTGTGAAGGTTAAAGGGGTTTCAATGGGTTCAGTATCAGGGGAAGTATGTGGATTTGAGGGGATAAGGTTCTTCGGATAGGAATCTGAAGGCACTGTGTTCATTATAAATTAATTGACGGCGGGGGGGGGGGGGGGGGGGGGGGGAGAGAAAAATCACACTCATCATACATAATGATTCTCAGAACAAATTAAAATAATTATGGCGAAGGATTAAGGGGACTTACTCATTATTGTTGCGGATGAATTTGCACATGAATGCTGGTACGCTGTGAATTTTGTAGAAGTTCACAAGAGAGGATTTTTGCAAAAGGAGGATAGTAATTTTTTCTTATGTTTTTGTTAAAATGAAAACAAATGGAGATGAAGGGTTACATTTGGTGTTGGGAGGCGTGAAATGCTGAAAGTATAGAAAGGGTTTTGGAAGGCGGGAAGTTTATAGGTTTTTATTCTGGGCCTTTTATTTTTGGGCCCGTAAGATTAAATATATTACGAGGATATGGGGAAGTGAAAAGTGCTCGACATAGTGCTAGAATGCACTTAATGATATTTATATGGATGTGATGGTCAGGGGTGGCGTGTTTTTGACTTCTTAAATACGCATGATTACATTTTGTTGGTTATTGTGCAGAGGTTATGATTTCAGGTCGACAATAGATATTTCTTATGGGATCAAGTTAGTTGATATCCAGGTCGGTCACATACGTCTTAAAGGGAATTTTTGAGCGACCTCCTCTTTGGAAGGTGTAATCCTTTT
>BMAC01000822.1:29731-47213 GCA_014905375.1 Phtheirospermum japonicum | reverse complement strand
GAACAAATTAAAATAATTATGGCGAAGGATTAAGGGGACTTACTCATTATTGTTGCGGATGAATTTGCACATGAATGCTGGTACGCTGTGAATTTTGTAGAAGTTCACAAGAGAGGATTTTTGCAAAAGGAGGATAGTAATTTTTTCTTATGTTTTTGTTAAAATGAAAACAAATGGAGATGAAGGGTTACATTTGGTGTTGGGAGGCGTGAAATGCTGAAAGTATAGAAAGGGTTTTGAAAGGCGGGAAGTTGATAGGTTTTTATTCTGGGCCTTTTATTTTTGGGCCCGTCAGATTAAATATATTACGAGGATATGGGAAGTGAAAAGTGCCCGACATAGTGCTAGAATGCACTTAATGATATTTATATGGATGTGATGGTCAGGGGTGGCGTGTTTTTGACTTCTTAAATACGCATGATTACATTTTGTTGGTTATTGTGCAGAGGTTATGATTTCAGGTCGACAATAGATATTTCTTATGGGATCAAGTTAGTTGATATCCAGGTCGGTCACATACGTCTTAAAGGGGATTTTTGAGCGACCTCTTCTTTGGGAAGGTGTAATCCTTTTGGGGGGTGAGCGTGCTGGGTTGAGGGTAGCGACCTCTCGTGTAAGAGTGGCGAGCTCTTATGAGGTCGCGGCGAGCTAATGAAGTGATGTATGGTTTCCATATGACATATTCTTTACTTTTTACATATTCTACTTAATTTCGTACCTCAATCAACCAAAATAAAGGGGACTATCTGATACGACATCAAATGTTCACATCGCCTATATGCTGGTGTTTATTGTAATTTTGGTAAGCCACCTGATTTCTCGGAAGGAGCATTCTTTCTGAGAGCTGGGTGAGTTGTTCTAAGGAGATGCGACCTGGAGCATGAGAGTGGTTAGCTCTTGTACAGGGTAGCGGGCTCTTATGGCATAAGTCTAATTGTTCCAGCTCGGTGCTCAAGTGGCAGCTTAGCATCGAGTGTTGAGCTTTATGGTTTTTGGGCCTTAACAGTCTAATATGGGATTGTTTTGTGGGGTCTCGATGGACTATATCGTAAAAAGAATTGCAGGCCCAAGCTTATTTGGTAATTTAGCGAGAGATTTATTAACTATGGGAACTTAGAATACATGAGAAATCCTATTTTTAAGTCGGTTGTGATATTTATGGTATTATAGTAGGAGAGGGGAACCCTAGCTTGAGGAACACTTCTCTTATTTATATAAAGAGGATTCAGGCCTCATCCTTTTACTCTAAGTTTGATTTGAGCTTTGCACCACTATTGAAGTCTTGAATATCTCGCTAACTTAAATATCGGAGGGCCTACGCTAGGGTCGTCCACCGCGTTGGCGTTTGGCGTTGTTTTGCAGGATCGATCAGGTTGCCAATAGGCTCTTGGAGATCAATCAGGTCGCTGTGACATTATTTGAAGCTATTTAGGTCGCTGACTTCGTATTTCAGGTCAGTACCCCATATTCTTGAGGCACCAATCTTTTTGGTCGCATCAGTTTTATATTTACAAACAATCAAGAAGGAAAAAACATAGAAACTTGAAAAAAAAACATTTTTATTAATGAGATTATGCATTAGAGATAAATTTTTTTATTTTTTGAGAGAAAAATCACACTCATCATACATAATGATTCTCAGAACAAATTAAAATAATTATGGCGAAGGATTAAGGGGACTTACTCATTATTGTTGCGGATGAATTTGCACATGAATGCTGGTACGCTGTGAATTTTSTAGAAGTTCACAAGAGAGGATTTTTGCAAAAGGAGGATAGTAATTTTTTCTTATGTTTTTGTTAAAATGAAAACAAATGGAGATGAAGGGTTACATTTGGTGTTGGGAGGCGTGAAATGCTGAAAGTATAGAAAGGGTTTTGGAAGGCGGGAAGTTTATAGGTTTTTATTCTGGGCCTTTTATTTTTGGGCCCGTAAGATTAAATATATTACGAGGATATGGGGAAGTGAAAAGTGCTCGACATAGTGCTAGAATGCACTTAATGATATTTATATGGATGTGATGGTCAGGGGTGGCGTGTTTTTGACTTCTTAAATACGCATGATTACATTTTGTTGGTTATTGTGCAGAGGTTATGATTTCAGGTCGACAATAGATATTTCTTATGGGATCAAGTTAGTTGATATCCAGGTCGGTCACATACGTCTTAAAGGGAATTTTTGAGCGACCTCCTCTTTGGAAGGTGTAATCCTTTTGGGGGTGAGCGTGCTGGGTTGAGGGTAGCGACCTCTCGTGTAAGAGTGGCGAGCTCTTATGAGGTCGCGGCGAGCTAATGAAGTGATGTATGGTTTCCATATGACATATTCTTTACTTTTTACATATTCTACTTAATTTCGTACCTCAATCAACCAAAATAAAGGGGACTATCTGATACGACATCAAATGTTCACATCGGCTATATGCTGGTGTTTATTGTAATTTTGGTAAGCCACCTGATTTCTCGGAAGGAGCATTCTTTCTGAGAGCTGGGTGAGTTGTTCTAAGGAGATGCGACCTGGAGCATGAGAGTGGTTAGCTCTTGTACAGGGTAGCGGGCTCTTATGGCATAAGTCTAATTGTTCCAGCTCGGTGTCAAGTGGCAGCTTAGCATCGAGTGTTGAGCTTTATGGTTTTTGGGCCTTAACAGTCTAATATGGATTGTTTTGTGGGGTCTCGATGGACTATATCGTAAAAAGAATTGCAGGCCCAAGCTTATTTTGGTAATTTAGCGAGAGATTTATTAACTATGGGAACTTAGAATACATGAGAAATCCTATTTTTAAGTCGGTTGTGATATTTATGGTATTATAGTAGGAGAGGGGAACCCTAGCTTGAGGAACACTTCTCTTATTTATATAAAGAGGATTCAGGCCTCATCCTTTTACTCTAAGTTTGATTTGAGCTTGCACACTATTGAAGTCTTGAATATCTCGCTAACTTAAYTATCGGAGGGCCTACGCTAGGGTCGTCCACCGCGTTGGCGTTTGGCGTTGTTTTGCAGGATCGATCAGGTTGCCAYTAGGCTCTTGGAGATCAATCAGGTCGCTGTGACATTATTTGAAGCTATTTAGGTCGCTGACTTCGTATTTCAGGTCAGTACCCCATATTCTTGAGGCACCAATCTTTTTGGTCGCATCAGTTTTATATTTACAAACAATCAAGAAGGAAAAAACATAGAAACTTGAAAAAAAAACATTTTTATTAATGAGATTATGCATTAGAGATAAATTTTTTTATTTTTTGAGAACCTATGATTATAGAAGATGCAAGAGTGCAATTAAGGACGGCAATGACTGACTCGATACGATAGGACGACACGATAACAAACATGGTTGCAGAGACAAGGACACCATAATGCACGACACGAAAAGTAAGAAATTCTAAATTTAGTAATATTTACACTTATTGTTATATTTATTTTCAAATAAGATAGGAAATAAGAAAACACAATAGTGCAACACGAACAAGACATGGTAACCCGATTTGAAACCCCTAAGTGCAATATTAGCTAGTCATGATCCCAAACAAAATTTAAGTTGAATGATTATAAGAATTAGAGCCAAAGTACCTCAGTCTCAACCCAGGAATGTTCAACGAGCGTCGTGCATCAGCTAATAAGTCGCTTATGGCACAACCAATGTGTGCATTGATTTCAATAGTTTTCTCATCACTTCCTGGCTCTTCCAGATGGTTAAAAATCATGTAACTTATTCAAAACATGAAATAAAATTTTGTTAGTGACAATAATCACAAAATATAAATAAAAATATCATAGTTTATGACAAGATCCTAATTTCGAATGCACCAACCTATAAATATTTGATACTCATCACCTTACATATTTTAATCACTCACAATTATAACCGAGCAGCTAAATATTTTCTACAAATCTATAAAAACTAAAAATAATAGTCAAAATAAAGTTCAAATTTCAAAACCCATTAATACATAATTGGGAATTGATATGACACAAAATATCGACTAGATTATATATGGTAAAAACTTGATAAAACGGGTGGAAGATTATAGGTCCTGGTAGGTCAACATGGTAATAATATATTTTTATGGTTGTTATGGAATTATGGGAACTAAGAATCCTAATATGAAAGTATTTCTTTATTATGGATATTGAGTATAATTAAGAGATTTTATCCCACCTTATGAAGGAAATCTATTGATTGTTGGACAAGTCTCAATAATCCTATAAATAGGGAACTCAAGCCCTTATTTTACAAGCTTATAATTTCACCTCAAGCTCTCTCGCTCTCTAAGACCTTATCTCTTTGGCCCTCTATATCTCTCTATCATGGATCATGGAGCATATATTATTCTCTCCTTACAAATAATTCTCTCATCTAATTATTATGGATGGATTTATGCGTTTATGGCGAGCTCTCCTCTAGGAGACATTTCGGAGAAGCGATCACTTATGGTACAAGTACTATTATACCAGCTCGGCGTTGGGTGTTGGGCTTTATGGTGTTAGGTGTTATTCTGCAGGATCTATCAGGTCACCAGGAGGCTCTTATGGATCAATCAAGTCGCTGCGACGTAATTTGAAGCTATTCAGGTCACCGATCTCTTATTTGAGGTTAGTATCCCATATTCTTGGTGACTCAATATTTTTGGTCGAATCAAGTGGCACCGTCTGTGGGAAAGAGGGACATCGAGTCCTTGAGCAAAAGACGTGAGAATACTCAATTTTTGTAGGTCTAAAATATAACTGCGCTATAAATTTGAAAAATTGTTTTCTTACGTTTCAACCATTTGATCGCCTTAAAATTATTAAAAAACTCAAGGACTTGTTGAATTACGTTTTGAACGTTGGAGATTGGATTCTAGTATGCGAGGAAATAAATAAATTTTTTTGAACAAAGCAGATTTTATTTTTAGAAAATTCTGTGCAGCATTATTCAAAATGCGATTGTGCACAAATAAAACCGTTGGATCAAGCAAAAATTTTGATATGTTATTACACACATATATAAGTTCAATCTGAATGGTGAATATATGAATATGAGTTCGGAAGAATCATATAACGAATTTTGAACAGAGCTGATTCTTTTTCCCAAAACTGTCTGTCCAATTTTTTTTAAAAAATAAATCACGCACAATCTAACCGTTGGATGAAGATGAATTTTGGAAATAATATTTATGATATATAGTGGTTAGACATGAACGGTGTAGATTGAGTTTGAAGGTCTGTGGGCGTGAGTAAGGGTTGCAATGCTCGCATCTTACTTATAGATTATTTTTATGATCGTATACAAATTGACTGAGTGCAGGTCTACCTATTTAGTTTGTATTAAATTTGTTGGTTGACATATGGTGGACTTTCTTATTAAATTTGATTTAATTGATTTATATGGAGATTATTGTTATGGTATATGGTTTTGTATTGATGATGGTTTGAAGGGTTAATTTATTTTGCTGCCCGAAATCTAACTGAGGGATGATCAATTCAACGCGATAAGAGTCGCCAGTATTTAAGGCTATATATTAGGTCCGTGTCCAAATATTTAAGGAGATTAGATCATGGAATCTTGCTACCTGAAAATAAAGAGGTCGCACATTTGGATATTAAAGGGGAAGTAAGATTTTCCCTTTGACATAAATACGTATCAGGTACGCTCTTTAAAATCTCGTGAAAGGGACGGTTTCCTATTTTCTACCTTACCTACTTTTTATCTATAAAATGAGGGAATAGCTGATTTATGTGATTTAATATGGTTTATGGTGTGTGATTCGATTTAAATGGTTAAGGTCTGGTCGCAAGTTTGGTTTACTTCGTATTAATCTATGGTTTATGGATTAATGGTTTTATGATCTAAGTTATGGAGAATATGTATAATTAACATGTTCTCTGCGACCTCAACTTTATTCTCGCGACCTCGTTACGGTCTCTACGACCTCATTACGGTATCATACGACCTCATTACGTTCTCTGTGACCTCATTACGGGTTCGGCAGTCTCATACGATCTCATTACATAGAACAGATCAACTACAAATTCTATGGTTCAATATGGTTTATGGATTATGGATATGGCCCGACGCTCTGAGGTCGGCGATGATTTATAGATATGATAATTGTTTAAGCCTCGACGGCCGGAGATTTTATGGCAATTGTTTAAGCCTCAACGGCCAAAAATTTTATGAGTATGTTTAAGCCTCAACGGCTAGAGATTTTATGAGTATGTTTAAGCCTCGACTGCCTGAGATGTATGGTAATTGTTTAAGCCTCGACGCTTTCATTAGGTCGGCCGAAGATTATATGGTAATTGATTATGCCTCGACGCTTTCATTAGGATGGCAGGGGAATCTTTGGATATGGGAATGCATGGTTTAGTGGGAGTGCATGTTTGACTTACATGTTTTTCTACGTCCTTGAGTATGTTTGACTTACATACTCTGGGATGTTGAGAAGGGGGCATGTTTGATTTACATGTTTTCCTTGAAGTCTTTAAGTATGTTTGATTCTACATACTCTTTGTTGTAATTCGAGTGTTTGATTTACATGTTGTTTGCGGACCCTGTGCTTTTTATTTTGTTTGATTGATCATGCGAACTATGTGCAAAATGGGTTTACTTGACATTTCCTTTAACATGATGAGGATAAATAACTTAGTTGGACTACTTGGTTGCATTAACTTGGGGTATACATAATTTCTCTAAATGTCTATGGTCAAGTAGTATTGAGTTGATGCGACCTGGTTGTTTGGTCTTGTTTGCATTATTTGAACATAGGGGATTGAGTGGTTTTCTCAGCCCCATGTTATGGTTATATGGTTGCACCTGGTTTGTGCATAGTCTAAATATTTTATTTGGTTCAAATTATTCAAATTTGGGGTACTGAATGATATTTATGGTTGTATGGTTTCTATAAATATGGGGGGCTTATGTTTCTCAATGCTATCTTTATTTCTGTTTTAAACCGATGCTTCTATAGGCCGGCGGCTGATTCATGTACCCTCAGGGGAGAACACTCACTTATGTACCCTTAGGGGAGCGAACACATTTATCCTTTATGTACCCTTTGGGGCGGATACCTATTTAATTATACCCTTAGGGGTGGACACTCGTTTATGTACCCTTCGGAGCGGATACCTTTTTAATTATACCCTTAGGGGCGGATACTCATTTATTTACCCTTTGGGGCGGATACCTATTTTATTATACCCTCAGGGGTGGATACTCATTATTGTACCCTCCGGGGCGGATACCTATTTATGATATATGATGGCGATTTCAGAACACTTTATAACTTTTTATGGTTTTTATGGTTATGGTTGACGCTTATATTAGGTCGGCTATGGTTTTATGGATGGATGGTTTATAGCTAAATTTTTGAATAATATATTTGATTAACATGTTCTTTGCGACCTTTGGCGATGTGTTTTTTAATATATTTGATTAATATATTTCTTGCTTCGTTATGTGTTTAGGAAAATGTGTTTGATTAACATGTTCTCTGTTGTCTTGAATGTGTTTGATTAGACATATTCCTTACGGTGTTCTGTTGGGATGCCTATATAGATATATTTGATTGGTGTATTCTATGATTACTTGATTGTGTGTCGATGCGACCTAATTGAATTATCATGCTGTAATTATTTAGACATGGGGGACTGAGTAGTTTGTTCGTTCACTTATGATCTAATATGATTCTAATTTATTATGGTTTTACCTGGTATAATATGTGCTCAAGTCAATATGTCGTGAGGTCGGTAAGGTGATATGGCTTAGATATTTATTTTGCTCAATTTACTTAAACTTGGGAGAGTGAGTGGTGTTCTTGGTCATATGTGGTTTAATATGGTTTTTGCTTGATTTAATATGCCAACTTGTGTCAGGTCAGCAATTGTATTTATGGAATGGGATGACGCTTTTATTAGGTCAGCGATGATTTATGGGTGCAATGGTTTTCTGGACGACCTATTTTAGGTCGATGATGTCTTTATGGTTTATGGTATTATGAGTTTCTGTACTTTTATGGTTAGCAAAATCTCGTTGGTATTAATGGTTATGGAATGATGCTTAAGTAATAAGTTATGGGAGATGATCTTATGATTTTATGAAATGGTTTATGATATTATGGCCCTCATGGTTATCATTTGACATCAAATATCCAGGTTGGTAAATATGCAGGTTTTTGTATGGATTTTATGAGGCGATCTCCCCTTTTACAAGGGGCAGTCTTTTTATAATGGGGCGAGCTGTTTTGGGAGTGTCGAGATCTCGTATAGGAGTAGAGAGCTCTTGTATGAGGGTGGCGAGCTTCTATCAAGTATATGGTATTATACCAGCTCTGTATTGAGAGCTGGTTAATGCAATCTTGGGCCCTAGTGGGCTATTATGAATTATGGTATGAGGTCCCGATGGATTAATGAAATGGTTTATGGTTATAAGGCGATGCTTAAGTAACTTTTCATTGCTATGGTTTCGGGTATGGGATGACTTTTTGGCTAACCTGTATTTAGGTCGGGTAAATGGGTTATGGTTTTTTGGCTGACGTATTCTTCTTGTATATTCTACCTGATTTCGTACCTCAATCAGCTAGAATATGGGGCACTAACTGATAAGACATAAAATTCGACTAGATTATATATGGTAAAAACGAGATAAAAATGGTGAAAGATTCTAGGTCCTGGTAGGACGCCAACATGGTAATAATATATTTTTATGGTTGTTATGGAATTATGGGAACTAAGAATCATAATATGAGAGTATTTCCTTATTATGGATATTGAGTATAATTAGGAGATTTTATCCCACCTTATGAAAGAATCCTATTGATTGGTGGACAAGTCTCAATAATCTTATAAATAGAGGATTCAAGCCCTTATTTTACAAGTTTATAATTTCATCTCAAGCTCTCTCGCTCTCTCAAACCTTCTCTCTCTGACCCTCTATATCTCTCTCTCATGGATCATGGAGCATAAATTATTCTCTCCTTACAAATAATTCTCTCATCTCTAATTATTATGTATGGGTTTATGCGTTTATGGAGAGCTCTCCTATAGGAGACCTCCTTTACGAGAAGCGAGCTCTTATGGTACAGGTACTATTATACCAGCTCGGCATTGAGTGGTAGCTCAGCTTTGGGTGTTGTGCTTTATGGTTTCTGGGCCCGAACGGGCTAATATGGGTTGATTTGTGGGGTCCCAGTAAATTATGGTTTATATTGAATTTGGGGTATTTTACGTATTTTTATCTCTCGCACTCGCTAACATAAGCATCGGAGGGCCTTCACCGGGGCTGTCCACCGCCTTGGTGTTAGATGTTATTTTGCAGGATCTATCAGGTCGCCAGGAGATTCTTGGGTATCAATCAGGTCGCTACGACGTAATTTGAATATATTCAGGTCACTGATCTCTTATTTGAGGTTAGTAACCATTATTCTTGGTGACCTAATTTTTTTTGTCGCATCAGGCATGAATTTAGTTCTTTAAATAATGAAATTGGATATGTAAAAAACCTTTAAATAATTAAATTAATTGTTTTTTAGAGGTTGATTTTCTTATGAACCGCCTTCTCTGGGCTGCCTGTATTAAAAAAATAGTTAATGTAAAAATAGAACAAAAGGTTATAGTAAATATTCCCATTTAAGAAGAAACAAAATTCATCACATTGTTTTTTTTGTTTTTGTTATTGTTTTCCTTGTTGGGTTCGCTATAATCGCACGGAGTCTACGCAGCGGTATTTAAAAAAAATTAATTAAAACAATCATATATCACTGCTATAGAAAAAGAGTACACACGGTAGTTTATTATTAAACATAAAAAACAACTTTATATTATTAATAACAATACCAAAAATCCAAACTTACATTCTTATCTATCAGAACTACCTCCATAGTTCAGATTTCGGCTGGATTGTAATGAGAATATGTATTCCACATGCTCTCGCAATGAACATGTAACGTCCATGTTTCTTTTTCAGGGGTAATATCGCTGAAGAAATCGAATTTCTTAGACATGATGTATTCACTTCTATTTATTTTCTCTAAATCCAATATGATTTTATAGACTTGCTAACTACTACAGTTAATGCAGTTCAAATTAAAAATTTTAAACTTCTGACCTAATGGGGAGTTTTAAAACTGATGAAGAACTGGTAAACTACTGGAGAACGAGGCAGTTATATGTGGTATAGTATTATTAATATTATGAAATAAAATATAATAAATAGATATTTAATGTTACACCAGATAATAAACAAAGATAATCAAATATTAGGAAGGTAAAATATTATCAAATTACATATTATTATCTCTATATATGAGGAAAGTAAAGGATTATCAAATCTAAATATTATTATGTCTAATAATAGTGTTCCTGTTTTAAAGTAACTCCCCAAAATGGATGGATATACATTTGTTTTAATTTATTTTAAAAAAATATCCCAACTTCTGGGATTAATTAGTAAAGTGTGTACCTGAATAGATACAGTTCCTCTATCCTTCTTATCTTTAATTTTAAGCTTAAGGAATGATGGGAACAGTACTTTCAATTTTAAATATATAAATAATTATATAGGTAGGTCAATGAATAATACAGCAGTGCGGGTCAAGTTAACATGTTCAGGTACTCTTAATATCGTACGTGTTATGTTATAAAATTGTTTTAAAATTGTACCCTGAATCCTAATCCTGAATAATCATTAAACATCTATGTTAGCCGAAAAATCAAGAACACAAACAAAAACAAAACATAAAATCAGAATATAAGATGTATCGACTGTTTTATGTTAAAATAGATATTTGAAAATGCTTCTACTTCTAAATTACTATAAAAAGAAAAACTGAAAAACACCTTCATTTAAAAAGAAATAAATAAATAAAATCTCAACCAGAGTGTTTATATATAGTAATTCAAACTAAGAATAACACACATAAGCTGCTAGTGAGTTGGACCATTGTGAAGTTAATTAATAAACATCTGATCTGATGGAACTCAACAGAGATCATTATAACAAATCACTTGATAGATTTTTTACTCCAAACCTAACATTTTGTCATGTTATAATCTAGTTATGTATTTTATTACAGCTTTCATACAACCAAGTAGCATTTTCGAATGAATTTCTAAAGAAGTCAATGAAAATGATATGAATGTCCCAGAAATACACTATTGTGATAATGAAATAAGATGATTTTCTTTCACTAAAGTATTGACATACATCAATGAAACCTTATGGGAAAAAAAGGGAATCAAGGTATTACATAGATAACTCCGAGTGCTGACAAACAAATCATAAGGACATAATCAAATCGAATAACATCCACAGACCTCCTTATCATCCCATTTAATTTCTCTTTTCTCTTCTTCTTTCAAATTATGTGCTGCCAGAAAAAAATAGGAATCATCTGAATTTATTAACATTATCTTAGTGTTGCCGAAAATAAAAATATAAACACAATAAAGAGTATAAGATGCAGTTTAAACACACAATAACGCTTCACATAAACTACGGTGTTGAACTTATAACACACACAATAAAAAAAACATAAATAAATAAAAAATTTGGCTTCATGAACCAGCCAAGAAAAATAGATTGAAAATATAATGCAAAATCTTATTTTGTACAATATGCCAGCGTAGACCTCATTTACTGAAACTATGAATTTTGACATCACCAGCCGAAAGTTTGGTAGATGTGTTGGCTCATATCACCTATCCTATCCCAAATTAAGAGATTAAACATAATATCTACCAAAGTCAACTGTAGGAGTTTATGCAGTGAATCGAGCAACAATATAATGACAACAACAAAAAAAAAATTGATATTCTTTTCAATTTTAAATATATAAATAATAATATAGGTAGGTTAATAGGAATAATGCAGCAGTGTGGGTCAAGTTAATAGGTTCATGTACTCTTAGTATCGTATGTGTTATGTTATAAAATTATTTGAAAATTGTACCCTAAATATGGTCCTAATCTTGAAACATCATTAAACATCTATCTTGGCCGAAAAATAAGAACACAAACAAAAAACAAAACATCAAAGCAGAATATAAGATGTATCGACCGTTTTATGTTCAAAAAGTCTTTGAAAATGCTTCTATTTCTAATTTTATTAAAAAAAAAACTAAAAACCACCTTCATTGTCAATCAAGAAGATAAAGTGGAGAGGAACTATGAACGCAGTATATAAGAGAGATTATGAACAGATTATTAATGAAATAACTTAGCTACAAGTATTTTCCCTTAAAAAAAAATCTCAAGCAGAGTGTTCATAAATAGTAAATCAAACTAAGAATAACACAAATAAGCTTCTAGTGAGTTGGACCATAATCTTGAATAATCATTAAACATCAATCTTTGCCAAAAAATCAAGAACACGAACAAAAACAAAACATCAAAGCAGAATATAAGATGTATCGACCGTTTTATGTTCAAAAAGATCTTTGAAAATGCTTCTACTTCTAAATTTACTAAAAAAAGAAAAACTAAAAAACAAAGTAAATAAATAAACAAATAAATGGAAAATTTAAAAAAAATACCCTCGAGGTTTTACCTAATTACAAAAAGACCCAATTTAAAATCACAAAAAATACCCATGAGGTTTGATTAAATTTTAAAATTAAGGGGCTAACTGTAATATTTTATAAATGTGGAGGGGTTTCCAAAATGCTTTTTATTTGTTTATGAAGGGGTAAAAATGTAAGATAAAAGAAAATACTCAGTGTATTTTTGTAATTTTAAAAGGTAGTTCTTTTTTTTATTTTTTGCTTTTCAATTAATATAAACATAAGCTTTAAGGGTGGTAATCGTAATTTTAAAATATAACATTGATAATCCTTACATCGATAACAACTCAGGCATATTGCAAAACCTCCTCTTCATTTGGAGCACCACTGTATTCTGCATAATTCCCAAGCTCGGATTGATACCCAAGGTCTCCGACCTATATTCAAGCTTTGAACCTATTGGAAATGCCGTTGGCAATTGCCGACGGCCTGGTATTCCATTTGCAATTGCAATTACCGACAAAGGATTCACCGACGCCATAGATCRGTCGGTAAGTMATTTACCGACAGCTTACCGACGAATTTAGCTGTCGGCAATACCGGTTTTTTTAGTGTWTATCTTTGACTATAACGTACATTACAAGCCATAAGGACCTTTCTTTGATTTCACCTCTCTGAACCCCGAATTGAAGAATTATGCCAGTACTTAGTCTATGATGACGAGCAATTTGTTTAATATCTTCTTAGTATTTACGTTATTTATCTCTTTTTTATTGTTTTTCTCCCCAGTTACATTGAATTCCATTCATATAGTATTAAAAAAAGCTTCATAAAGATAATAAAAGAAGTATAAAAGAGAAGAAAAAAATGATAATAAAAATAAATTGAATAAGTGATGAAAATTATTAGGGATATGAGTACTTGAGGTGTGTTGTCTTTCTTAGCCCATTAGATATTGTTTGCTTAATACATGTGCTTATTAATTGTTCAAATAGGCGTATTAGTGTGATTTCTTTGATTTTTTGAGCTTGTATACAATCCATTTACAAATCCTCTACTGTAGCTCCATTACAACCCATTGACCTTTGGCATTRATGCATTTTAGTTCATTCTTAGTTTGAAATGGRATGATTTATGTGCAAGCCTTTGTTGATATTTTTTCGTTCTTTGTGACTTGAGAGCTCTATGTATATTGCTTTATAACTTGAAGGGAAAGWGTGTCTGCGTGATGAATTGTTGGTCTTAACTTTATTTTGTTAACTCTATTGTTGGGACGCTACTTGTTGGGTTAGTTCACATATTTCTTTTGTGTTTTAAATTATATACTATTACTAAGCTGGATTATTAATGGTGTGATTGTAGCTGATACGACACTAAAAATCCACGTGTTATATATGTTGGTATTTATGATAAACGACCTCATTTCTTGGAAGGAGCGTTTCTTCTGAGAGGTGGGCGAGCTGGTTTGTAAAGTAGCGACCTGGAGTATGAGGATGAGTTCTCATATAGGGTCATGACCTCTTATGATGTTGTTAGCTCGGCGTTATCTGGTAGRTCGGTAATGGGCTTTATAAATATTAGGCCCGAATGGGCTAATATGGATGGTATTGTGGGGTCCCGGCGAATTATATTAAAAGAATCACAGGCCCAGGCCTATTCTGATAATTTTAAAAAMATATTTATTGTTTATGGGAACTTAGCATATAGGAGAAATACTAAATCTAAGTTGGTCATGTTATTTATGGAATTATGGTGGGAGAAGGTAACCCTAACTTGGGGAACACTTCTCTTGTCTATATAAAAAAGGTGCACYCCTCTCTTTATCTTAATTTGATTAATCATACTTTGAGCTCTCAAAATATCTCTCGCACTCGATAACTTAAGTATCGGAGGAGCTTCGCCGGGGCCGTCCACCGCCTTGGCTGAATGTGTTGTTTTGCAGGATCGATTAGCGATTAGGTCGCCAGGAGACTCTTGGAGATTAATCAGGTCYGTGTGATGTTTTTCCATCATTATTCAAGTCGCTGATCTCAGATTTGAGGTTAGTACCCTCTATTTTTGGTAACCAATCTTCTTGGTTTAATCAAGTGGCYCCGTCTGTGGGAAAYAGGGACATCGAGTCCTTGAGCAAAAGATGTGAGAAAATCCAAAAACGCATTATGAAAGATAGAAACATARAACKTAAGACCTTGGATTTTGGTTACGGGTCAAGCAAACTGAAAAAGAAGAACAAGATGGCACAAACAAAACACGGATTGACACCTTCCCATGGAGAGCCAGTGATCCAAAATCTGGGTAGCACGCCGCCCCCCTCGCCAAACCAACAAAACGGAAAGGAATCTGAAGGAGATCCACAAGCGGAGACGCCAGAGATTATTGCGCAAAAAATGGTTCACATAGGGACGAAGGAGTGGAAAGATTTACCCAAAGATAATCTCTGTCAATCAATAAGGGGTTCTTAGAGGGGCTTATGAATTTTGTACCCCCAAAAAAATAGGAAGAGCTAAACAAGTACTTAGCAGACGAGCTGGGTACTTCTAATGAGAAAGCCGACAAGTCAAATGGTTGACAAGGAGAATATTCGGTAACAAGAAACACAAAATAAAGCGGAAGGTCTCTGTCTCGGAGATCGTCTCGCGGAAGGAAAAGTGGGGGTAAGCGAAAACAAGGAGATTCTTTCAGCTCTGCCTCGTCCTCAGAATCGCACAGGTACAAGTACAAAAAAGCGAAGAAGTTGAAAATAGGGCGAAAGCATTATAAACATCAAGGTCAGTATAGTAAGCATACCTTTGAAAGTGAAAGTGGAACGCATATTAACTCAAACTTTTGTGCACCCCGTTTTAATAAATTAATTTAAAAGCACGTTAGTTTGCTCACAAGAGTACGAGGTAACTGTAGGGTGATGAGTTTGACTCGAGTCGTATCTCTCGAGGAAATAAATGTTCGGTCTTTCGGATGTTTTTCTCAATTACGAATAACATACATATACATTTGGGGTTTTGAATAGATTGAATTGATCATTACGAACTAGGCAGTAATTAAACTAAAGCTAACTAAACTAATTATTCTAAATTATCAACTAAGAGCAATAACTAAATTATCAATTAACGCTACGAAGATTTAGAGCTAATTATCGTATCTAAAAGCATGAATTTAAGAAACTATCACTAGGCAATTGAATCATACGAATCTAAGAATGAATAATTAAGCATAAATCAACTCGCGTATATAAACTAAATTAACCAATATCCAATACTCAAGCATAAAACGACTAATCTAATTATCAAAACTAGAATTAACTAAGCAATTAACTACGAAATTAACTAAGAGTTTAGAGTACTTATTGTAACTACGAAAAGCAGTAAAAAGCTCCAGCTATTCCGGAGTTTGAACGTTGATCTTGGGCGAAGAATGAATCCCGAACTCGAATTCGACGTTTTGGACGCGTTATTCTTCGATCCTTGATCTCCATCTTCAAATCTCGTTATGAGATGTGGAATTATGTTTATTATCAGCTAAAATACCCTAGGGGGTCGTGTCTTCTTCTCAAGATCCGAAATAATGAGGGTTTATATAGATATTGCAAGTCTAGGCGCACAAGAAACCCTAAAATCCGAATTCTGGGCCATCGCGTCGATGGTGCGTCGACGTAGCGTCGACTGACGCGTGCTAGTGCTCAGCGGGACTCGGCAGACTTCGTCGGCAGCACTCGGCAGGTCTGGTCAGTAGGTGTGCGCGTCGGCTGGGCGGGTGCGTCGACATCGACGCTTCAGCAAGTTGCGTCGAGAGTGCGTCGACAGTGGTGCGTCGACATCGACTCTTCATCAAGTTGCATCGATAGTGCGTCGACGCTGCGTCGACAAACGCGGATCATGGCTCGCGTCGACGGTCACGTCTGTCGATGCGACTGCGCGTCTGTCTCCAATTCTCGATCTTTTGCTACTCGTTTCACCGGAAAGCTTGTTCTTCACTTCTTGAACATCGAACTTCGTCTATTAAGCGTTAAACTCTTCCGGTTACTTAGCTGTAAGGTGAAAAACAATGAAATATCACCTACTTGCATCAATTACGATCAAAATGCGGTAACATAAGCTTTAATTATAAAAATACGAGATTATGCTTAAATCGTCCAACTTATACCAAAAATTAATAGAAAAACGAACTAAAAAGCTAATAAAAATAAGGACAAATCTACTCTAATCAACTACCCCACGCTTTATTGGTTTGTTCGTCCTCGAACAAACGATAACTCGCAAACCGCTAAAACCGACTTGAAGCTCAGAAACCACTTAATCACAACTCTTTTGCCTCTTAAACATAAGGCTTCATAAAATAAACAATAAAATTCAAGCCTTAATAAGCGTGTAGGCAATTAATCAACATATCCACCATCCTATCTTTTTTTTTCTTTTTTTTTTATTTCCCCCTTTATTATTTTTTATGGGGTATTAATTTTGTTTTTTTTTTTTTTTTTTTCGGATGGTGGTCCTTAATTACAAAAATAATAAATTCCTAATAAAAATTCCAAGACTCAAATAACCAATAAAAATACGAACTCCTACCCCACGCTTTTAATGGGTTGTAGGGTCGTCTCAAAAATACTCATGGCTATAGGCATGGATATTTGGCTATGATTGGCTCATTCGGAATTTATAGTGGCTAAAAATATATGGATATGGCCGGAATAGGGTTTTATATGTGCCTTAACTTCATTTTCAAAGTCGACTACACACAGCGGTATCAAAGAGATATCAAGACTGAAACTTATTCAAGCACATGCAAAGATGATAAACACTCAGGCTACTCACTGGCTTTTTGCATGAAAAAGTTTTGAATTGACGCTGTTTTTAAGGTTTTGTGAAATCAATTGCGTCCAAGTACCTTTTTACAACATATAAATAATTTTGAAAAATTTATGCACTTATGCACGCTCAAAAGACTAGAACAAATAATCAAACATAATTAACTTTGACAGGCAAGCCATACAAACACAAATAAGCGTAGAAATAG
>BMAC01000822.1:5286-15595 GCA_014905375.1 Phtheirospermum japonicum | reverse complement strand
TAAGCTGGAATTATAAAAATACGAGATTAAGCTTAAATCGTCCAACTTATACCAGAAACAAATAGAAAAACGAACTAAAAAGCTAATAAAAATAAGGACAAATCTACTCTAATCACATACCTCAAGCACGYATGGTGAATCCTGGTATAAGTCYCATAATAGTCGAAGCAAGTACCATGAGGAGAATGGAGAGAATGAGMTCGGACCAGGGAATAAAGTGTTTAGAGACATGCAGGAGGCCTTGTTAGCTTTGTAAAGGCGTATGMAAGGAGAAGATCTTGATGAAGATAAAAGACACCACCTTTCAGATGATATATTGCGGGCWGTGATGCCCAAGGGGTATAAGGCATTGGAATTTCAGTATCGTGGGGTGACAGATCCGGTAGAACATCTGCAACTCTTTGAGAATGAGAGGATGTTACATAGATATAAAGATGTTGTTGCATGCTGGGCTTTTGTGTCTACTTTAAGAGGAATCGCCCAAAGCTTGTTCTATCAATTGGCAAAAGGAAAAATCACRAGCTTTCAGGTGTTARGAGCAGCTTTTRTGAAGCAATTTTCCAGCGTAAGGCACATTGCGAAGACTGCGCAATCACTCTTTACTATGGTGCAMCGACCTGATGAGACCTTGAAGCAATATGTRAATAGGTTCARCAAAGCCACACTGGAGGTACCCACCYCTACGGATGAAATGAGAGCAGGAGCTTTACATCAAGGATTGAGGAGGGAAGACTTACGCAAGTCTTTGATTAAAAAAGTGGCGCGAARGTACGATGAGGTCKTGTAAAGATGCAACAAATATATACAGGTAGAAGAAGCTGAGGAGGAACATCGTGTGCGATTTTGTGTGGAGGTTGCGGAGATTGGAGGCAGTATGTCYAGAAGGGAAGGTWGAAYAGAGCCCAGAAGGGTAGTGCYCGGGCTCCTACCCCCGGGTCCGGCGACGAGGAAAAAACCTGAGGTAGATATGTGAAATTGGAGGAGGAATGAGGATTTTACACAACTGATCTATCCKCGGGCTGAGGTGTTTACTATCATGGAGCGCCTGATAGCTAATGATATAAAAATGGCCTGAAAGTCGCACGTAGCTCCCTACTAATCCCAAATCAGATTTCTTTTGTATGTTTCACAATAATTATGGTCATTCCATGGAGAGGTGCAAGCATCTTAATAAAGAAATCGAGAGGCTCATAAAAGTTAGGAATTCGAAGGAAGTTGTTTACAGACATAGAGAGCCAAGGGAACCAAGGCAACCATTACCCCCACCACCGCCGAGAGGCCAACCTCAGGATCAGGTCGAGAGACAGCCGCAGCAAGGAAATTAGGGACATAATGCCCCAAGAAGAAACAAGGGAAGGATAAACATGATTTCAGGCGGACCTACTGATGTTTATACCAATAGCGCACGAAAAGAGCATGTCAAATCATCTCGCCCGGGAATGTGAGAGGTCGCTAGTGTGAGTCGACGCCCACAAACATCAGGACCAGTCATCTCTTTTGGTCCCAATGAATGACGCGGGCTGCAGGAAGACCATAACGACGCACTAGTGATTGAAGCTGAGTGATTCGAACTTTTGTGTTTCTACTTTATAAATATTTGTCAATTATTCAAAAGCTCGCTCGCAAGAGCACGAGTTCGCATGTAGGTTGGTAAGTTAAACCGAGTCGATCTCTCGAGGAAGACTAGATTTGGAAGTTCGTTTTGTGTTTGATTTAACGAATAAGAAAATAAAAATAAAACTAATCTAAACACGCGGACAGGGGGGTTCTTGTTTGAGAGTTATAAGAACTAGAGATTAATTAAACTAAGAGCAATAAATTAAATTTAGAAATTATTTAAACTATGAACTAATTAATTAAACCTAGAGTTTATGTAAATTAAGAGCAAAATAAATTAAAGACCTTAAAATGATTTAAGAAAACTAGGGTTCTAGAGCATCGATTTCTCTCCACGACCTCTTGGGAAAATCTAATTGATGGTTCACAATGAATCTAGGCTCTAGACCTATTAGATCTAGCCAACAAATCTGATCAATATCATCATCATAATTGGGGGGGGGTTGTTTATTTTGAATTAACTAGCAAGCACAAATTAAAAGCATAAGAATTAAATTAAACTAATTAAACAAAAGAAAATAGAAAACCTACTAATTAAACAAAGAATGTTGCAGCGTTCCAAGCGAAGTCTTGAATCTAAATTATCTAAACTATCTATTCTAATCTAAGATCTACAAATTTAAAAATAAGAAATTTTAAGAGTAACTAAAGAAGTAGAAGGCCACTTGTTGGGGTTGTCAGCCCCTAAAAGGCCTTGGAACCCTAGGAATATGATAATGTGTGTTAAAAATCCGAAATACATAGGGGTTTATATAGTTTTTGCAAAACTTGGGCCACAAGTTAGGTTWAAGTCYATTTTRTGGGCCCGATAATGGTAAGATTTAGCGGTAAGGGTTACCGCTAACTATATCGTTAACCCTCTCTGAGTAGTCTCTGTCCATCCGTAGCACTGTGGTAGTGGTGAGAATCGTTAAGTATACCGCTAAACCTCTRTGTCGTTTCCTAATGGTGTAACTAACGGTATAAAGGTACCGCTAAGGTTACCGTTAGTTTGGTCTAGAGCTCTCTGTCCATCTTCAYCGGTAAGATAGGGGTAATGGCAGTGGTAAGGGTTACCGCTAACTCRCGGTTTTTGCTACTTCTTCGCCGGAAAGCTCGATTTTTTAGTCTTGATCATCATACTTCATCTCTAACGTGCTTAAATCTTCCGTTTACTTAGCTATAAGGTGAAAATCAACAAAAGATCACCTATTTGCATCAATCTAGATCAAAAAGCGGTAAAACAAGCTGGAAGTACAAATATACAAATTTAAGCTTAATCTACACAACTTATACTTAAACAATAAGAAAAACTAACTAAAATACAAATAAAAATAAGGACAAATATACGCTAATCAAATTCCCCAGGCTTGTTGGTTTGTTTGTCCTCGAACGAACGATAGTTTCAAAGAATAACAAGAATGAAAATAAGCTCAAGAAAAGAGTCGTGTCGTGCTACATAGATAATTTTAAAAATATAGATACATGCAACTCAACTTCAAACGCTAAACCATTATTACATTGTCGCTTCAAAGACAAAAATCATGCATCCTCACAAAATCAAGCACTCAAGAAATTTTTATAGGGACGTGTTTACTCTCAAATCATCAAAACACTAGCACAATAAGCTAGAACTGAAAATCAAAAACTCCTCCATCGCATTTAAGTGTGTAACTAACAAAGAATTGGAAAAGGTCTTTTCGGGTTATAATGTAGGCTCTTTGGATGGGTATGGAATATATAAGTTGAATATATAAGTRGTGTGGCTAACTCATGATCTAACATGATCAATAACTCACCAAACTATTCTAATCACGAAGCAAAGTGCTTCACCTCGCTCAAAATAAAACCTCACTAAACATTCATAACGTAGACTTTAAATTTAGGCTATTTCTCAACTCGTAACTCTAAACCGGCTTTTGCTCAAACCACTTAAAAATATAGAAGTTTACAYTATGCTTCTTCTTCAACACAACTCTTGCCTCTTAAACATTATGCTTCATAATAAAAAATAATAAACAAGTCCTTATAAACATAGGCAACTACTCAATTAGAATAACCAAGATTCACTATCCTTCTTAAAAAAATTTACTTTTTTTTAATATATATATATATTTTGTACCCCTTTTATTATTTTTATGGGGTCATTTTTTTTTTTTTGAAGGATCGTGATCTTTTATTATAAACTTCTCTCAAAAATACCTGATAAATACTCCAAAACACAAATAACTAACAAAAATAACTAACTCCTACCCCACGCTTTTAATGGTTGTAGGGGTGAACTTAAAAAAAATCGTGGCTAATGGAAATGGATTATTTGGCTATTATTGGTTCATTAGAAATTTATAGTGGCTAATATATATGTATATGGCCGGAATAAGGTTTTTTTTATTGTGCCTAATCGTCATATTCAAAGCTAACTACACATAGCGATTTCATAGAGATCTCAAAACAGAACTCACTCAAGTACATGCAATGATGAGTAACACTCAGGCTACTCACTGGCTTTGCACGAAAATTATTTGAATTGACGCTGCTTTTAAGGTTTTGCGAAATCGTTTGCGTCCAAATACCATTTTACAATATATAAATAATAATTTTGAAAAATTTTATGCACCTATGCACGCTCAAAGACAAGAACCTCAAATCACACATAGTCAACTTAGAGAGGCAGGCCATACAAACACAATCAAACACGGAAATAGCGATCAATCACATTCAAATACTAGCTAATACAAATCACGAATTTAAATTGCACATTTATAAAACACAAATCATACTCAACCATCCTCCCCCCTATAAGAATCTGGCAATCTCTTGATTGCCATAAATATATATAAAAGCAAATCAAAGAGTAAAGGAGAAAGAAAGCGTCCCTGAAAATTAAATAGTCGAGCTGCTCCAAATAGTATTGTGCAATCATCCTTCGTCTTAAATCTCATGATTGGAAATGTCTTGATTTCAGCTCGGGTTTGCGAACAGTTTCAGAGATTTTTACCACGCTAGCGTTTGCCTTAGCGGTAAGGACAACCGCTAGGTCAACCATTAAGTTCTCTGTGCAACGGTAGCGGTAAGTATAACGGTCAGTGCCACTGCTAAGTAAATTGTTAGCCCTTCCCTGTTACTTCCTAGTGGCCAGTTTAGCGGTTGAACTCGTCGTTAACGCCCGGGTGAGATTGGTAACGGTAATGCTGGCGGTAGGGATTACCGCTAGGTAACCGCTAAGTCTCCAGTTTTGGCGAATTTCTCAACTTTTTTTGCACATCAACACCGCATAAACGTACCACAACAAAGACACAACTAATAAATAAAATAAAAGAAAGAAAAACCAAAATAAAAGCTAAGGAAAAATTAGAAAAAGAAAACGAACACTTGGGTTGCCTCCCAAGAAGCGCTTGTTTAACGTCGAAAGCTCGACGCCTTCTTCGAAAAATGATATCCCGGATCCAAAAACAAATGACGATCGTGCCACACCTTAGTGTTCTCTAAGAGAAGGAATGGGCGATTCAAAACACCTAGGCGGGCACGAAAAACAAGTCGTAGAATAAAAACCTCAACTCGCTTCGGAGGTCGAAAAAGCGAGTAGTCGATCACCACAAACATATCAAACGTTAATTGGGGCACAGGGTGATCCTCAACCTTTGGAAAACTAGAAAATCCATTGAAAAAATGGTAAATCATTCAGACATCCCGAATTCCTTTACTTCATTGATATCCCCCTCAACAATTTGCGAAATATTTAAACATATATTCGAGCATAGAGGAGGGGGATTGGAATTCTTCCCAACTAACATGTCCACCACCTCCATCTCAATATCGATCAAAGCATCGGGTGGCATAGTATGAGTCTCAATAATCTCATCTCTCTCCAATAATTCTTCCACTTCTTCAAAATTAAGATTTAACAACGGTTCGGGTGGAACAAAATGAGGTCCAATAATCTCACCCTTTTCTAAATTGGGCATTGCAACACCTCCATTCTCAATGAGCTCGAGTAGGCTCGAATCTTCAACGTCGTGTGGGTTCTCCGATGGAAACACCCCAACATTATTATCGAACACTTCACTGTAAAGCACAAAAGGAGTGAGCACAACCAAATCCTCTATAACTTTCTCCTCACACATATCCCCCAAACGATCTTTTAAGCTCAAATCTTCAACATCCAAGGCGGGCTCAATCACATCAAATGTCGGCAACTCCGGTTGACCTTGAAGTTTATTTCTCTCCTCCGCCCTTCTTGCTAAATAAGCCTCTATTTGACGACATGCTTCCTCTATGTTCCTTGCAGTTTAAGAAAAATCATAATCCTGCACAGTTAATTGCACAATTTTGCCTTGTTGACGGCTTCGTGATCTTGATGCCCCACAATTATTTGATCATTTGGATTGTAGTCTTCATCGCTCGGGTAGGAAGGAATCGAGTCGGGAGACACATAGGAATCCTAGCTTGTATAATTATGGATGGCGACAACCATCTCTTGTGGCTCATCGTAAAATGGTTCTATGCATTCATTCGCCAAATGTCCTTGGGCTCCACAACGATCACATACTTCATTAGGTAAGTAGAACGCCCACATGAACCGATCGTATACTTCCTCCCACATTTTCAAGGAATCAGGCTCTAATTTTCCCAACCATTTCTTTGTCCGGTCCTTTAGTGTGAAAGAGAAAAGTCGCATCCTTACTTGATCTCTAGTAAGCCCGAGAAGAGGGGAATTCTGGGTGATGTCCTCGTACTTTTGAATGAATTTTAGAAGATCCTCGCTCCGAAGCCCATGAAAAACTGGGAGGTACTTTTGGTCGTACTCGTCAAGATAGTAATTCCGCATTGCGGTGCTTAATGGAATGGCCGGTCGAAAGTCATGCCAATCGGACGTTATACTCTATTTAGACATTCTCCTTTATTATTATTTTCTTTTTTGGGTCGTTGAACCTAGGTTCTAAGAGATGTACCTTCCATACACAGCACTCGACGCACAAGATTAAACGTACCAATGGAAAATAATAAAAATGAACAAAAAGAAAAATCACAAAAAAATATGTAAGATAAACGAACTAAATAAAAACATAAATAAGGTTACAAAGAGCAAAAACAAATATCACAACCTTTAGCCTTCCCCGGCAACGGCGCAAAAATTTTGATTCGAACTTTTGTGTTTCTACTTTATAAATATTTGTCAATTGTTCAAAAGCTCGCTCGAAAGAGTACGAGTTTGCATGTAGGTTTGTAAGTTAAACAGAGTCGATCACTCGAGGAAGACTAGATTCGCAAGTTCGTTTTGTGTTTGATTTAACCAATAAGAAAATAAAAATAAAACTAATCTAAACACGCGGACAGGGGGGGTTTGTTTGAGAGTTATAATAACTAGAGATTAATTAAACTAAGAGCAATAAATTAAATCTAGAAATCATTTAAACTATGAACTAATTAATTAAATATAGAGTTTATGTAGATTAAGAGCAAAATAATTAAAAGACCTTAAATGATTTAAGAAAACTAGGGTTCTAGATCTTTGATTCGTCTCCACGGCTTCTTGGGAAAACCCAATTGATGGTTCACAACGAATCTAGGCTCTAGACCCATTAGATCTAGCCAAAAAATCACATCAATATCATCATCATAAATGGGGGGGGGGGGGGGGGGGGGGGTGTTTGTTTTGGGTTAACTAGCAAGCAGGAATTAAAAGCATAAAAATTAAATTAAACTAATTAAATGAAAGAAAATAGAAAACTTACTAATTAAGCGAGAAAAGTTGCAGCGTTCCAAGCGAAGTCTTGAATCTAAATTATCTAAACTATTTATTCTAATCTATGATCTAAGAATTTAAAATTAAGAAATTTTAAGAGTAACTAAAGAAATAGAAGGGCCCTTGTTGGGGTTTTCAGCCCCCAAAAGGCCTTGGAACCCTAGGAATATGTTAATGTGTGTTACAAATCCGAAATATATAGGGTTTTATATAGTTTTTACAAAACTTGGGCCGCAAGTTAGGTTTAAGTCGGTTTTCTGGGCCCGATAACGGTAAGATTTAGCGGTAAGGGTTACCTCTAACTATACCGTTAACCATCTCTGAGTAGTCTCTGTTCATCCGTAGTGGTGTGGTAGCGGTGAGAAATTAATCGTTAAGTATACCGCTAAACCTCTCTGTCGTTTCCTAATGGTGTAACTAACGATATAAAGGTACCGCTAAGGTTACCATTAGTTTGGTCTGTAGCTCTCTGTCCATCTTCAGCGGTAAGGTAGCGGTAATGGCAGCGGTAAGGGTTACCGCTAACTCTCATTTTTTGCTACTTCTTCGACGAAAAGCTCGATTTTTGACTCTTGATCGTCATACTTCATCTTTAACGTGCTGAAATCTTTCGGTTACTTAGCTATAAGGTGAAAATTAACAAAAGATCACCTATTTGCATCAATTTAAGATCAAAAAGCGGTAAAACAAGCTGGAAGTACAAATATACGAATTTAAGCTTAATCTTCCCAACTTATACCGAAAACAATAAGAGAAACTAACTGAAATACTAATAAAAATAAGGACAAATATACGCTAATCACTGAGATATGGGGGTATGAGGTTTGGAGGATATTTTTAGATAATGGGAGTTTAGTCAACATAATATATACGGATTGCCTTGAACAAATGAAGCTGGAGACAAGAGTGCGACCTGTGAATACGCCCATATATGCGTTTAATGGAGCTTAGGTGATTACGTCGGGAGAGCTAACATTGGCAGTCGTGTTAGGGAAAGATAAGTTACAAGCAAAGAGGAACTTGAAGTTTTTGATAATACGAGGGAGGTCGGCCTTGAACGCGATATTAGGCCGACCTGCCCTCAATGCTTTCTAAGCAGTAACGTCAACGTACCATATGAGTATCAAATATCTGGTGGGGGATAAAGTGGGGGAGGTTACCAAATGACATTCAGAAAGGGGTTAAGCGAGAATAAGTGAGAAAGAGATGAAGAGGTACAGGAAGGCATACTTAGTGCAAAAAATCTAAAAGAACAAGAGAATTATGTGTGGCCACATGAGGAGTTGATTGAAATTTCGATAGAGGAAGGTCGCACGGAATACACTACAAAAATTGGAACCTTGATGACTGAAACACAGAGAGAAGGCCTGATAAAGTTATTGATGGAATTTAGGGACGTTTTTTCTTTTGGAGATGGAGAACTAACAAGGGTATCTCTGGAGGTCGCGCAACATTATCTGAATGCAGATCCATAAGCGAGGTCGGTTAAACAAAAAAGGAGGTATTTTGGGCCTGAGCTGGAAAAAATAATTGGAGAGGAAGTGCAAAAATTGTTGAGAGCAGGTCACATTCGAGAAATTCAATTTCCATAATACTTATCCAATGTTGTGATGGTGTCAAAGCCAGGGCAGAAATGGAGGATGTGTTTAGATTTCCGTGATTTGAATAAAGTGTGCCCAAAGGATCATTATCCACTGCCACGAAATGATTAATTGCTAGATTCAACCTCCGGGTGCGAGCTATTAAGTATGATGGATACTTCACAAGGTTATCACCAAATACCTCTTGCAAAGGAGTATCAGCCCAAGGTGAGCTTTGTTACTTCGACGGGGACATATTGTTTTATGTCCATGCACTTTGGTTTGAAAAATGCAGGGGCGACCTATCAGAGATTGGTGGACTGAATGTTCAAGGACCTGTTGGGATCCACTATGGAGGTGTACGTCGATGACATTCTGGTGAAGAGCAAGAAAGTAGAATCCCATGTGGAGGACTTGAGGAAAACGTTTCTTATACCGAGGTAGTACGGGATGAAGCATAACCAAAAGAAGTGACGGAAAGGTGTATTGAGGTCAACCCTTAAAAGGTGCGGGCTGTTGATCGAAGATTTCTCGACGCTCTAGAAATCGTCTCCGCAATAGTACGGAGTCGACTGTAGATGCGGTGAGTTGTCCTGAGTCGTGTCTCTCGAGATGGATGTGATCGGTCGTCGGTTTTCTTATTCGTTCTTATCGTCGGTTCGATTAGGCTAATTTAACCCTAAAAAGCGATAGTCATTGTTCGGTTTTTATAACTAAGATGTAAATTAAAACTTAAGATTTAAAAACATTAAAACATTTAAAGGAAATTAAAGCTTATATTAAAAACGATCAATTTAAACTAATTAACTTATTAAAACTTAATAATTTTAAATTAGGGAAATGGAGGCAAAATCAAAGTCAACTTATTTGAATAAGTCAACAAAGTACTTAACATTAATTAAGGATTTAAAAGGAAGATCTTAACAACTTTTACTAAATTAGAAGTTGATTTCAACTTAATAACATAAAAGCATAAGTTCATAAGCTAGAAAGCTAGAAAATAAAGATAGGGATTTTAATTGATCAAAACAACCACAAGCAAGAATCAAACTTCAACACTAGATCAAGATAAAATAACACAGAGATGAAACTAAATTAAAGGAAAGAAGTTAACAAATGTACTTGATTACACCAATGCTTGAATGAGAAAGCTTGAAGCAAACCTCCGTTCCCGGACCTAGGAGACGTCGTTAAAATCTCCTATCTTATCCTTTGTTTTTGTGTGTTATTTTATTTTGTATTTCGATTATGTTCGTTTATTTCTTATCTCGTTTATTGTAAAAAAAAAAACCTTTTAATTGCTTTTGTTTTTATATATAGTTTCTTTTTCATTATTTTGAATTTATTTCCTAATTATCAAACAAATAAAAAAATATATATACATATA